>OY982562.1:13247825-13302253 GCA_963859945.1 Euplagia quadripunctaria | reverse complement strand
TGTCTACAAAATAGACTGCAGCTGCGGTAGTTCCTACATAGGCCAAACAAAGCGGACTATTGCTGAAAGGGTCAAAGAACACATCGCTGCTGTGAAGAACCGACAGATTAGCAAATCAGCGATTGCAGAACATGCACTCGAAGCGGGCACCAATCACTGGATTGAGTTTCACCGTACGCAAGTCCTCTCCACGGAACGTCACTTTTACTCAAGAGTTGTACGTGAAGCGATTGAAATTAAAAAACACAAAACTTTCAATCGGGAAGATGGTTTCAAATTATCAACAGCGTGGAATCCAGTGATAAAAAACATGCCACCTCGCTTTTATGCGCAGTCGGGTGAACACCAGAATAGGGGCACATCGGTTTGCTTAGAGAATAGGGACACTGTTAGTATAGTATGTGACGGTACATGGCGAAATCAAAATATTAAAAATATCGAAAATGTGCGGGTGGATGAAGAACCTTCTACCTCACGATCTCGACGACGGAGGGCGTGCACCGCTGAGCCAGTCAGCCTGTGACCACGGCCAGTGCAACCTGGTCGAAACGTCAGGCAATTCAGAGGTATGTAATACCTTTTCGTGATCGCGTTAATTCCCGTATAAGTACATAATTATACTTATCAGAGCTGTCTACAGTCCACCCGTGACGTAAGTATTGCCTTATAATATTATATTACTCTAGTTTAATCTTTTAATCGTTTATCGTGAATTCAAAAACGTCTTTATTTTTCATTCTTAATGCATCATTGATGTGAGTAGTTATAACAATTAAAAAAATAATTTCTTAATTGGCAAACATTTAAATCATTAGATATGATTACTATGTTTGTTTCTGTTTCATTTATGTATGAGTTGAGCTATTATCGCAAAGTGAAGTAGGTATTACTGTGTGGGTAGGTAAACGCATGACGAACCGACCACCTTACAGGGCGATGTAGACACTAGACATATAATCGATCGGTTCTCTGAGTTTACAATCAGGCATAGACTTAGACTATCGATGAGGAATGTGTATTATGTAATGGCCCACTCAAAATACGACTAGCATTCTGTTCTAAACTGTTATTCATCATACTCATGTAACAACTTACTTTCTAGGATAGCTTGAATTACTTTAATAATTTAATTAGAAGCATTTAACGACAATGTTAATACGCATGGGTCTGTAAAATAATATTGCACAAAAATTTCATAGGTGTTCTCACGAATCGTATTAAATTACATAATAACATACAAACCAAAATGAGAGCTTTCGTTATTGATAATAATATGTAAGTACTTAGAATAACTTGGTTTCATGTAATCATTTCTGTTACGCAAACATTAACATTTGTTGATGTTTGTCATAACGTTTAACATAATTTTGACAATATACTCGTATATTTATATATTGTCATAATTATGTATGTCTATAAATAGGAAATACTACAATAAATTCGTCACAATAGATGGTCATGGTCAAATGTACATCTACAGCTGACTGACTAATAAAAACTTGTTATATAAATGACACCTCCAATGTATTTATTATTTACATTTTCTTTTGGGTTATAGAATATTTAGTGAATTGTAAAACATTAGTAAAATGTAATTACAAAAATGATGGCGCTTGAACCACGACTATTGGAATGCAATGTGGATTTTCATATTGATATTAGTTTTAATTTAATAATCTTAATAGTCTTATGGCGTTTAATTAACAAAAAAAAAAACTTCATCTGTGAAAGTTGCCCTAACTATATATATATAGTCTATAATTAGTATACAACTTACACATTACAACAACAAATTACAGTAGTGTCGCGCAGAATCCACAGATCCATATCCGTTCGAAGCTATGTATGATACATACAGAAACAAACATACACATGTCGCTGGTCCGCTTCTGAGAGTCTTAACCTGATATGAAATAGCTTTCACAGTAGTGTTAATGTGCAATAGTTCCACAGATTTACACGTTCAAAAGCAAACTCTTTTGAACGTGCAACGAACGTGCGTTTCTTCAGCTTTATACTATTAATTTATGGACCTCATGGAATACTGGACATCCTTTCATTGTGATGAACTGTACACTAAAACAAAACATAGGTCTTATATGACAAGACCCAGGATCTAGGGTGGATGAAATGAACCTTAACACTATTACATCGTCTAAGCTTCAGTGTGAATAACGAAAACAAAGTAACTTTATATGGACAGGTTTCGATATGACATTTCACAATGAACCTCCGCCTTCATAAGTCAAGACTAGAGTTTTATATAATATGCTTAATGTAACATGATTTAAGAGATCCGTACCTTCGTGATAATGCTGCTTGTATATTTTTAAAGAAGGTCATAACTGTAGAATCTGTAGATACAAAACCATAAAAATATATTATAAAGTTGACTGACACACTTCTATAATCTCGCAAAACCGCCAATATTTAATTTTTAGCGCAATAAGAGACCCTTCTTACCATAAAAAGCTCGTAAGTTAGATAACTGTAAAATGTGTGAAGCGGGTGTGGCCGGATCTAGAAAAATATCGCGAAATGAAGAGAATACCACAGTTCATTCTCGTGTCATACAAATATTAATGTGAAAGCTACTTAAGAAACATTCCAAATGTTCCAAAAAGTTACACGAACTCGTAACTATGTACGTTAATTAACATTCATATACTATACAATACTCGAAATTCGCATGATACGTAATTATGAGAATTAAGTACGCCCTAATGGTCGGTTATGTAAAAGAATTATACAAAAGTGAGGAGATCTGAGTTGTTTACATAGGGACCCACCCTTTATATAAGTCGCGTCATTTCTAAAAGGCTGTGCATACTTATTGCTGATACATACAATACCGTACAATACAATACCGTAATTAGAAATGCACAAAAATCTGAGTGCAGTTTATTTGTTCAGATTGTTGACCGAATTTTTATACTCCGGATTCGGAGAACTTATATAAATATATTGATGTTTACTATCCTAATTTGAACTACATATTTACCAATAGCAAAATATAGCAGCAGTAGTAATAGCAGTATATTATTTAAGCTCATTAAGAGTATATGAAATCAGAAGGTTTATTAGGTTATGACAGGTACATTTCAATATCTTTTTGTTTTAGGCTTAAAACTTATATATATTTATATGTATGCAAATTTGTATGATTCCTTCTTTAAATTTTAACCACGAAGTTAAAAATCATCTGCACAGTGAGCACTACTGGTCGGTGGCCAGTACGGGGCAGTACAAGAGGCGAGGTGGTTTCTGAGACAAAGAGCGAATGTGGAGCAAGTTATCGAGCTACTAACTGAGGCTTGCGTAACTCACGATTTCAGGGTTGTCAGTACAGTCACTTGCTATTAGTTATGTGCTCGTAATGTTTATGCTCTTATATAATACATATAAATAAATGCTTACGTAATACTACGTAAATCTATATGTTTATTTATGCATGTAATTTCACGCTATTACTTGTAAGTAGGTATCTTTCGTAAGGTATTCCATTCATATAATTTGAAATCTATGGGTTTATTTAAGTTTATAGTCTTATACTTATCAAATGAGTTCTTTTCTTTAAGTTCCTTCTTAAGTAACCTCAGGGAATATTTATTTTATTTAGAAAACTTAACCTGTAATATTATTATTAATCTCATTTCTATATAGAAAGTGTGAGATTATGTTCAGTTAAAGGTTACTGAGACAGTTAAAATTGATCTACATATAATATGAATTCCTATACACTAAATCAATGAATTGTTTACGTTCATATGATATATACAATACTTTTGACAAACGACCAACGAATCAAGTCACCAACACAGAAAAACTTTAGGCAAAAATCTTTAGGCAATCACTAGTTTAATGAATTATGTTTATCACATAAAGGCTGACTGGTAGAAAATTCCTCCGAAATTATTCATATGCGCCGTTCTACAGTTACTTTCTGTAGATAAAAGTATTACATTACAGTAAATTATAATATCTCATTGACATACATATAAACAACTTGCCAAAAACAAACTCAAAATCACTATTGGCACTAATATTCCACCTTATACGGTGGTGACCCTAGTGAACTGCGCCGACTGGGTAACTCCGACAATCTCACGCTGACCATTAGGATACACCCACTAACTTCACATAAAACGTTTGTCTATGGTAACTTGGCGCTGCCGCGCTGGCCTAATTGCAAAACTGCTAATGTAGTCCCTCGTTTTCAAAATAAATCTTAATATTACCAATGTCTAGACAGATTCGCTTGTCGAAGTGTTTCAACACTATAAGACATGAACCAGATAAGATCAAAAGTCCAAATCTAAAACTGTCTATGCTTATGGTTATATTTGATCGATGGTACCTACGTGCTGTGCGCTAAAATTACCTACGATAATGCATTATGGTGTATTATGTTACTATTATTTCCAAACATTTAAACCGCTTACAAAAATTATTATTTCAAACTAATATCAAAAACCGCGTCAGCTTCGCAACGAAGTGATTAAGGGCACTAAGTATTCCTACATAAATACTGTATCTGGTTTCAAAAGATAAGATCGTTTGAAAGTATGGTAAAATTCCTAATGATAAACTTCAGATGAGGTTACAAATTACAATATAACTCCAATTCGGAGTATTTAAAGTCTGTATAATTTCTAGGTGCAGCAGTGATGAAATGAGTAAAAAAATTTACCTCACACCACACTTTGAATTTATTTATTAGCAGCTGATGTTACACTTATTGCATCAGTCTGTGAAGTTTACACATTAATTTTATACCCACATATATAATGTAATATGTATCATTGCTCTTACAACTGTTATGCAAACGTACTCAGACTAATCATAACACAAATTAGACTTCGGCGAAATGTAAGCAATGCTCTTAATAATATTGAATAAGCTTGTCTAAGTGATGCAACCAAAATAGTCTAAGCTAACTGGAGACTGATTTACCTACCGGGTATTACCCACGAAAAGTTACATTTACAAATACACACACTGACAAACTTACTAACTACCTACTTATTGTATAAAAAAATACATTATATTAATATTATTTAGCGTGACAGAACCAAACATTCTACAATGAGGCGAATTGAATATATTTTGACACCAACCGATTGGTATTTCATGGTGGTCTAATTGATAGCGAGGTTAACGGTAATATTCGTAACGGGTTTTAAATTTATTTGACAGCTGTCATTTTGTCTCGTCTGATTATCCTTACAGTTGTTTATGATCCGGGGATCAAATCACAAATCCAATCTAGTTTGCATTAATCAAGGCGTCATAACGTAAAGCGTTGATCTTTTCTCTTACGGTCTTTAAGAAGTATAAATATATCATAAAATGTTTCGTGGTAATAAAAAATTATATCAAAATTGTAATTAAATCCCAACCAGTAGTTACCAAAGCTATTTATACATATTCGTCATTCTAAATCAATGCTAATTACCACTGTTTATCAAAAACCAACGATGTCTGTTCATGGTTCGAAACTGGAAACAAAAACGAATGGTTGAGGTGAAACGTCAAATGCAATGAAACAGGCAAATGTTCTCATGGCCACTTTTTTTTTGAGAAACCCACAATAATAGGCAGTTAGGTGGAACTAATCGCCATCATCAAGTAATTAGTGTAATTTATTAAAGAGCATATTCGCGTAATGACGCTATTTTGTATTCAGAAATTGAATAAAAAGTTGTTTTGCAGAAGGGCTAAAAATAACCACTTACGATGCAACCAATCATAAATGATGTCTTTATATCGAATACAGTTAACTACTTTATAATTAATTAACAGTAACACAAACAGATACCTATTTTTTTGATACCCACCTAGGTATCAAAAAGTCAAGGTTACCATGCGATCGAACGGTTGCCGCAACCGGCATCAAAAATGAACTGGCGTAAGCGTAACATTACTAAACGAAAGCTATTCACGTTTTTGTGTTGTAATAAATAACAAACAGTACAGGATTCGAGATTGAAAGTGAAAACAGGAAATTTAGTCCACGTATAGGGACTGGATTCACGTGTGGTTCCTTATTACATTTGTAACTTTTACGTAGGTAGGTATACTTCCTCGACGTTACATCGAACTTGATTAGAAACCGTGTCTAAGTTTAGATGAAGTATTTATCATGTATGTTAAAATAGTTAACTTTGAAATACTAAGCTTAGGATACCGAGTTCCGCAACTTTTTATGGGTAAGAAATATTCCTTGATGTGAATAATATCAAAAAAGACTTTGGAATATACTTGCATGACGGTTAATGGGTGTTGGGTAAAACCATAATTTTACCCATACACATAGATTCTGCATATCTATGGGGAAAACTAACAAAACATATCCAGTTTTCTTCTAAATGCTAAATATATATCCTATCCTAATCACAGACAATTTAAAAGAGCTTGAAATATTTTGGTTAACCAACGTTCGTAACAAAAACCAAGGAAATAATGAGACAATTAGCTAAGTAATTTGATCAGGTACATTTTAAAAGGTACTCTATACAAGACATATACAAGCTGAGTTTTAAAGTTGTCATTCCATCATACAATAGGAAATGGAAGACACCAAAATAGATTGTATAAATATTTCTTTTCATTTAAAAACGTTATTTTAAAATCAAACAAACGATTCGTTGCCTGCAATATATATTTTTTTATATTACTTAGAGTTCAAATCACAATATTATAATATTTAGTTTGCATTCGACAAAATTTAGCGCTCTACGTATATTTTTACACTCAGAGTAGAGTATAATAGTAGTAACGTAATCATTCTGCTACCTGGAATCCGCTGTATATAACTAGTCTATACTTTTGTATGAATTACGCACATTACGATGGTTATTATCGATTATTTAATAACACCGATATGTAATACATACACGTCTTATGACGCACATTATAAATAGAAACAGAGTAGCTTGTGCGATTGCATATAATTACTATATTAAATAAGTATTGCGCTCCTGACGACGTACACAACAATTACATAGTGATTTCTTAATAAGTGCTGCACAAGTCGTTTGGCCTACATTTTCTATTAAATAAAATTTTATATAGTTATTCGCAACAAAGATATATTATATTTACGTAATACGATTAACCTAAAATGTTTATTGTTCTTGCAATCGACTTAAATATAATGAAATGCCTCATAGGCCTACCATTTAGCCAATTAGTACAGATCGGATCGCCAATGACCACAATTATGGTCAGAGACAATATTAGAAGCTATGGCCTGACCAAAATGGGGCTCAAATCGATTATGTCCATCCACAGCTTCATAGTTAGATTAATGATATTAAAATAAAAGGTGACAACTTTGGACCAAATTTGTGATTGTTGTAAGGCAGAAGTTTTTAATTTCGGGACTATTTTATTTTTAATTTCTTTTTTTTAACTATCTACAACGTACTTCTATATAATAATTATAAAATTAAAGAGTTTTTGTTTGTAAGGCTTTTCAGTGTTCAAACTCTACCAGAAAAAATTATACCATTAAAAAATTTTAGGTCGCCCGTTGAGGTACCACAAATGGCCTCACCGATAGTCCACACCTGAAACATCACTCAGAAGGGTTTCGCTTCTGCTTTGAGTATGCGAAAGCTCTCTTCTTCGTTATCGAAACACAGAAAAGTCGAGCTAAACGCTTTGACAGCTCCTTTTTGTTTCTTGTCGCCAAGGTCTGGAATGAGCTGCCTGCGTCTATTTTTACAGACAATTATAATCCTGTAACCTTCAAGAGTACAGTGATTATGTTGCTCTTGGATCACCGTGTACCATTTTCGTCTTCATCGTCACTTTACATCAGGTAATTTTGAAGACAAACGCCTACTCTTATACCGAATTTAAAGAAAACAGAATTGCCTGCTACAACTGTAAGAGCCCATTAGGGTTTGTCCATTAATCACGTGAAGCCTCACGTGATTAATGGACAAAGGGTTCGGAAAAAATCAAGAAATATCACAAGGGGGAGGGGGGGTGTGGTGAGTTATCACGTGTATTTATTTTTTTCGTTAAACGCGCTATTATATCTTTATTTAACGATAATATTCTGAATGTTTTGAATATATTTGAAAATAAAAAAATACACGTGATTTTGGATAGAGGGGATGGGGTTAGTCTAAAACCTCTCCACGTATCACCAGGGGAGAGGAGGGGGGGTTAAAAAGTTGCTAAAAAACATCACGTTATTAATGGACGGCCTCTTAGTAATGTGAAATTCCTGGTCCAGTAATAAATAGCAGATTATTATGCATGTATATTATATCAGATATAATTATATCAAACCTGCACTTGAAATCTAGTTGTCGTCCCTATATAAATTGAAACCGATGACCGTTGCATGTCGGTCTAGGTCGCACGCACGACGCAAAGCATAGCAGCAAGCGATTTATTACAATTATTACCTATTGTTTAAAATGACGTATACGCAAAGTTGTAATCATAAAAGCTTAATCTACTAACATTGTCACACAAATAACACATTATATTACAGTAATTATTTTTATGAATATAACCCCGAATTGTCTCATAGAAGTTGAAGCGTTGAATGCTTTATAAATATTGCATGTTGTTAAACTCATATACATGTAATTAACCCTAAAACTAGAGAATATACGCTTCAGTAGTGTACTGAATTGAGTTGTTTACCTAAATATTAGAAGTGGATCACATATTTATACCTTCGATGTATGAGTGTTTATAATGTTATTGAATAAGAATTTTTTTTAAATTAAATAGCTAAAAAATAGGCCAACCTTAAATCAATTGTTTAGGGTCGTATTGGCCTATAGTAAGGTGAATAAAAGGTGAGTGCCGTAGCTGATTAAGAGGTCGGTAGTCTTCTGTCAGCCATCATCTCTGTATTCGAGCCCTCTCTGGCCTTATCAACTTTCCAATTCCTTTTATTCTTTGTCATCATGTATCTATGTCAATCTATGATGTGATATGAAATGCCCTACGATCCATTATCTCTTTTAACTTGCACCAGCTATTTGCTCGTGCACTGTCTAATCACTGGTAATATTTGGCTAAGTTGCCCTGAGGACAAGGGGCTTATAAAGAATGCTGACAAGGTCGCCTACATGTCAAATGACTTGTCGCTCAATTCGCATACCTCACACACCTTGAATTAAATACACACCAAAGAAAGGTTATTATCATATTTATTACATAATCTTACTAATTATAATAATAGTAGTTCTTTCAATTATGAAAGATCTTTTTTTTTTTCAATAAAAATTTGTGTTGTATGATAAAAGATCACTGATCATTTACGATTCTTACTTTGAAAAACCATTTTAAATTTAACATTAGCAGGCTGATTCAGGTATACCCTGAATAAACGATATTTTTCAGGAAGGACACCTGTATGTTTAGATAATCTTAAAAAAGTAAAAAAATTATACGAAATCGTTTGAGCCGTTTCCGAGATCCACGACATATATTTACATATTTGCTCATTTAAAGTTATTACATAATCGTTTAATAATTATTTTTATAGATCAATTCAATCGGCGAAAGTTTGTGATGGTGGATGAATGGATGTTTGTTACTCTTTCACGCAAAAAGCTACTGAAATCTGGATGAAATTTTCGCACAGAGATTATAGTCTGGAATAACATATAGGCTACTTTTTATCCCAAAAAAATGTACGGTTCCCGTGGGATAGATGATGAGGGATGAGAGAAAGATGAGATAATGTTTATAATCCATTATAAATACTGCCAGTATTAATTTTAGTACAACACAAATTTTACCGTATTCGCTATTACCAACCGTATCATAAACAGATTATTTCCGTATTGATTACGCCTCTTCGTCAATACGAATGTGCGTAATCAAACAATGAATCAATTATCACGTAAGGGTACAAAACTGGCTTAATACGCACTACGCACATTGGTTTATTTGTGCGCTTGTTCGTTCTTATCCGTCAAAGAATTTAAATCTACAGAGGTATGTATTTAGTCTTTAAATTTAAATCAATTAGGTAATATGTAACGTTTAGAAGCAAGAGCTGCTAAGCGTACGCATTACGGCTGTAATTAGACACGTTTACTAATACATAAAAAGTGTCAAAGTGATTAAACGACACTGCCGCAGGCCAACCAATTACGCTTTCCTGTCTCAAAAAGTGCGTAACGTCATCATCCGTCTCGTTTAAATCGAGTATCTACTTGTTTGGCACCTGTTATAGAAAGTCAGTACTCTCAAACGATGCACAAGTTGTCTAGCCACAGACAACATTAGCCGGCACTTGTTACTACTGGGAATACTCAAAAGGTCAAACATTTCCTTTAATATCTGTTCATTCTTTAAATAAAGTTTGTAGTCTCTCCCATAAGCATCCCACTAATATTACAAATGTAAAAGTTTGGATAGATGGATGGATGAATGTTTGTTACTCTTTCACGCAAAAACCACTGAACCGATTGCGATGAAACTTGGTATGTAGATAGCTGGAGACCGGGATTAACGCACTTTTTATCCCGATATTCCCACGGGATCGGGACTTACGCGGGTGAAACCGCGGGGCGCTGCTAGTGATATTATATTAATAAAGATATTGTACGTATTCACCTACATAGACAGGCTATGTCTTGGACACTGTAGTATTTCTTGAGCGTGCTGATATTTCAATTGTTGTTTTCACTACAGTTTGGGGCCTAAAATTTTACATTTGCATAACACTGAAGGTTAATAATTCAAACAACACTCACCTTGTTGATATTTTTTATACATTGATTAGTGAAGCATTTCATTCACCAGCGTTGCAGTTAATAATACAGAAAATCTTGTATTTGTTTTACAGTCAAGGTCACGAGTAAGTTAACGGTCGGTCAATTAACGGTCAAATCCAAAGATATTTTAAACTAAAAGAGTAATTTGTACAAAAACCTGACCCAATTGACTTGAAAAAAAAAGATTAGCGCAACGGTTTTCATTTCTGATTGCTTAGCTTTTGGAAAATCTCCCTGAACCCTTGACTCTATAGTCAAGGAGAAACCTCTTGCCTACCCTTTGGAGTAGAAGAGCTTCTGGTTTATGTTATTCAGCGGCGGAAGTGGATAATATTTTTCGCCGCTCCACTTCTCCACGTTTAGCAGATATTTCTGTGGTTAGACTGAATACGTGTTTGCTGAGTCTTGATTCGTTTGGAGGTAGTAGACACGGTCTGACACAGACTTTGACTCGGCCATGGTCTCTTTCGATAAATTTCTACGCCACTGCGCAAGGAGGGTTTTGTTTTTTTTACATGGCCTTCATTCAATAAGTTTTGTTTCGTACTTCATGTACCTCAATAGCTCTTGCAACATATTTTATGACTATAATCATGAAATAACATAACATTAGCAAGAAAACCAAAAAGAAAGAAAAAATTGTAAGTACCTACTCAAGATTCCTGTCGCTATAACCTCCATAATTATTTAAAACCCAGACGTACAATTAATAAAATTATTATATTAGCAAAGCAACTTAACTTAAAAAAGCCATTTAACCACCAGGCTGTAAAAAGATACCATGCACAAAAAGCTTATCCTGTTGTCTAACAATTGTTATCTAAAATCTTTCCGGAACGCTGCTTTAAGCATTTATGAGGTTATAAAATAGCTAAGATAAATTAATTTGCACAAAATTCTAATTCCTATTTTATACGAAGAATTTAAACAAACTCTTGTTATCTATAAAACCAATTTTATACCTATATCCTGCTTGGGTCGTTCACTGTGACCGTCTGTTATTCTCTATTCACCAACCGAACGGTCTGGATAAAAAAACACAGCATCTGTTTTTTTTTATTTGTTACATTTTGAGCGTTCTTTGAGGAATATAAGCCACAAATATTATATTAAATTTACCTTTATTTGTCGGTTATCGCCTGCATATTATTTTTTTATTCGTAGATCAGCAAAAATTAGGAGTACCAACATACATAAACGTCAGTTACTTTACATCTACGTGACGTCATGTTTGCGAAAAAGAATAAAAGTCATACAAAACAAACTTTCAAAAACTAAAGAGAATTAAAAAATCAGGATGTAAATAAAAAAATCTAAATAAAGTTGAACTCAGAGTGTGACTCGACTTAGAACGGTTAAAACACACAGAGTATGCTCCTGAGGAGAATTTACGTATGTTCTAATCTAGTGGTAGTAACAAAACATAAAAAATTAAACCAACAAAATTATAATGATTTTCCTCCATTACAACAAATCAAAGCGCATACGCCTGGCCAAGGATCGCACACAATAGATTACATTAAACAAGGTCTGCGCCAAAGTACCTACCCACGTTCAATCAAAATCAGCATGACAGTTGCAATTTATTTGCGCCTGCGCGCGTATATGGCAGTCACAAACTGACACATAGAAGCGTCTTTTAGACATCGAACTAATGTTTATGTTACTAATTATGCCCCTTAGGTAAATTCATTTCCGCGAGGTAAGGTTAACAGAGTTTTAGTATCTATTACACGGATTACTACACATCATAACAATTCACCAAAATTTTAGAATCAGTAATATGTTTAATAACACATGGTCCGGAATACAAATCTGTCAATTATTATAGGATTGATATTTAAAGCCCTTAGTCAATATTTAATTTTTAATAATTTAATGTTATAAATATTTTATAAAATTAACATATTTTGTACTACTCGTACTATAAACATTCCTACTTAATCATTTTTATTATATATTTTTTAAATACACAGCACAGCATACATTCTCATTCACACAATTGGCCTGTTTTTTTTATAACCGAATTTGATGATGATGAGATTTGGTGATCTAAGATGTCACCATCTCAGATCATCAAATCTCATTAATAAAAAATATCACCGAAAACAGTGGAACCATAACCATAACCGGAAAAAGTGGGAATATGAAATTTCTTATACTTCGTAGCGGCATTAAGGAAACATTATTGAAGGACGCAACTCCTTTTTTTAAATATGTTAACTATTGTCAGTAATCTTTGAAAAATATTACCTAATTTCGAAGCTGAAAGTAGTTGCAATTGCGCTCCAAACGCAGAGCTTCCATAGTTTATTATGAAAGACACATGTGTATAATTTATGACTGAACGTAGAAAAAGGTGAAAATCTGTTTTATTTATGTACTAGCTCCACCCCGCGGTTTCACCCGCGTAAGTTCCTCCTTAAGTTTGCCCAAATTTTCTAATTTTCCGCGTAACTTCCTTATTTTTTTCTTTTATAAGAACCTTCTCCTGACAATAACAAACACAAAAAATAAAAGGAATTAGTGAAATCGGTCCAGCCGTTCACGCGTGATGCCGTGACCAAGGGAAATAGGGATTCATTTTCCAATTAATCGATGCGTGATATTTAATATAATATGCATTTAAAAATAAAAGAAGGCGAGGTTCGAATTTATTGTACAGTTTCTTAACTCACGAACCTATAGCATATAGTGACTAATTGCGACATTCATCACTTTATTATGATGTCTCCTAACTTTATCTTAAGTCTGATATCACAATTTTATTAGCGTCCCTTTGTTTTGACCTAATTTTAACGTAGGCCCAATTCGAGATTCAAGTATCTACTGTTATCACATTTATACATTTTATGTGTAACTTGAAACAACAAGGTCGATGATATCAATCTTTTTACTGACCATAAAATCCACCCACTTTTAATGCTCATGTTTTTCATTCACAATCGGTTATTTTTAACCAATAGCATGTAATAAAATACACAACAATATCAGTTTTATGTTTTAACATTGTTCAACTGGATAATGATCTCTACGCATTAAAAAAATAACAATGACACTTTAGTTTCGAGTTGTGATACAAAAACATACAGACCATACGATAATATGTGAAATATTCCTATCTGGGACAGAACAATGTTATCAGAGATGCAGCTGTAGGTCACCGGTGACTTCCACACAATACTGAAACTGTTCAGTAAATTCAGCCATCTAACATTCAAGGCTTCTATCATAAGTGAGAACGTAGCTCAATGTCACACGGACTGAACTAACAACGATTACTTACACGTTGTACGTTGCCCGGACAGACAAATTGCTTGCATGTTTCATTGTACGGTCAGCAACAATATTCGTCAAACGATGTTTAAACTAAAAACATAAAATTTTAAAATTTAGCCCAAAGCAATTTTTTTTAATTTCTTATGCAAACTAAAATGTTTTAAATATTCTAGTACGCAAAACAGTAATACTTACAAGCATTCCTGTTTTGCGTACTAGAATATTTATTATTACTTTTATTTTCTTTCTTATATTTATTTATTATATTGAAAAGATAACTGACGATTTCACTTAGTTTAAAAAAACTTATATTAAAAATACTAAATCTATAAATAGATATATTTCAAGCTACTTAAGCTATTCACCTTTTCTCTCCAGTTGAACATCAATAGCGTTCACTTAATATTAATGCTATTCACAAATATTACACGAAATTGTTAAGCTAAATTAAAGGTAGAAAATTCCTGAGTCTATATTTACTTTTATTACAGCGAATAATGATGGACATAACACATACATATAAAAACATATATTCCTCTTAACACCCTAGAAACATGAGCAATAGTTTTTATGCTAACTGTACGTACAACTTCCTATAGTAGTATTAAGCTGTAACATATTGTACGTGTCTTCGCCTACAGCACTACAAAGGCTTTGTTTGAGGTCGAGGTCATGGTTGTAACTCAAAGTTGCAATTGACATTAATTTTCGCTGCAAATCAACATCGTAAACTACGCAATCAATTTACCCTCACACATAATAAAGTTAATCCATTTAAATGTATTTTAACGACTTGCTACTACCTTATGTTAAAGTGTTGTTTAGTATTCACACTGGATGCTATTGATGTAATAGAAAAATAAGAATCCATTTGCGTAGGATTAAATCCGATAAAATCAACATTATTTACATTTTAAATGTTTAAGACCATGATACATTTATCTTATGGTGGCAACAAAACTTCCGATTGCACCATCGCGTTTAATAGATGAAATCATTTGTCACTACAGTCAATAAAGCCTAAACCATACAGTTGCCCCATCAGCCATTTGATTTATTATTTAGCATTGCGGTGTAGATTGCAATTTCGTGGTACCGTTACCAAATCGTTACTATATGTGCCTATAGTTACGTTCTCTAATTGTTATAGGACAAATGAGAAAGGTTCTGGAGGACTAGATGTGATTACGATATTCGTAAACTGTGTCAGCGGCTTTCTACACGACGCATGTTTCAGAAATATAACTATAAAATATACTTTATGACACCACGTACTATGAATATAGTGCGTGGAACAGTGTGGAACTAGTTCAAAGAACTGGTCCTGGATCGCGATATTTAAGTTCCCAGACTGATTACATTGTTGTAGAGTTCCTTGCTAGCCACGATCTATATCCTGGTTTGTGAATATAGTTATATAGATTTTTGTGTCGGTATAACGCCCAACCGCGATCGCCGCATACCTACCGTATATCGGAATAGCAGATCCCGCGCCGCTTCGTTTGCGTGTACATACTTATTTTTTTGTGTAGTTATACTTTTCAACTGTAGAAATCGCATAAAAGTATTGCCAGAAGTCTAGGTCGAGGGTTAAACGTTGCCAGTAGTAGTCAGTAGTCAATAAAGTTGAAAAAAAATATTGTTCAAATTTAAATGACAAGGTGCAGTTCTGGCGACTTCGTTTTCGTATTATTGATTACTTAAGAAATATGGATAACAATTGCCAGAAGATAAAATGGTGGCTAAGTTTGTGAAAAATAAAGATATTGTCATAAATTGGTAAACCAAAAAGTAATAATTTAAATTTAAATCAATTTAATGGTGAAATTCTGATAATGTGCTTTTTATTATTTACTAGCTGTTGCCCGTGACTTTGTTCGGTTGGTGAAATCTATCCCACGGGAACCGTACATTGTTTCGAGATAAAAATAGCCTATATGTAGTCCAGACCTCTTGCTAATATTCATGCAAAATTTGAATTAAATCTCTCTCTCTCTCAATGGAAATCAGTCCACCCGTTCCGGCGATTATCCGGAATAAACAGACAGACAAAAATTTGAAAAACTGATTTTTAGGCATCTTATCTTGCAAATTACTGTATGAACTTAAGAAAAAACTATTATTTTAACATTACAAACAAATACTTCAGTTTTATTTATTTGTGTTGATTTGCAGTTTGTCCACATCTTAACAAATAGAAAACTTTAATATGTATACTACACCTGAGCAGTAAACAATTATTCTGATTCTTTTATTATTTGCTCCCAATTTGTTTCTTCTAATTGTTTCTGTAATATTCATCAGAATATAATGATAAAGTGACGTTTAGTAATCAAATTTACTGACCCTTTTTTTTCTTACTTTACTTTTGATAATTACCATAGATGTAGTAGCCTCTGTCGATAACATGACACTATAATCAGAGTTTATACTCTCTACTTAAGGGATTTTTCTTTGTAAATGGAGGCGTTAGTTCCTACAATGAAACAATCCAGCAAAAACATAAGTTTAAAAAAAAATAGTTTAAATATTCTTAAACTGATTGACTTACAAATTGTATTTGTCGTTGTCCTCAATTACATTTTCTTAGTGTCACACCTATGACTTACAATGGTAACAATGCAGAAGATACACAGTTACACACACACGCATACAGAAATAACAACAAACAACCACAAAAGTTTCAATCTAAAGCGTGTAAACTCAAAAACTATGTCTGTAACAAAATGAAAAACAACATTTGTAAATATAGTCACGTCACGATTTCGCTATTTATTTACACAAATGACATCATTCAACTACGGCTTGCTTTCATGCCATCTTCCTAGGAGAAAGTGCTTATTACTATCGCCATCCTGTCCTCTACATAGTATGATTCCGTAACCTGTCAAATCGGTAACGTACACTTGAAATAGAGTTGAAACAAACATTATATAATTATTCTGCTATAATTAGCCAAGACCACCTGTCAAACGGTTGCCTTATTGTTGTATGTTAGGTCAGTGGTAACATTCTTATGCACAAGTAACGTAAGATGCATACGTAATTGGTGTAGAAACGTAGAAAATAAAGGAATTACATACATGACATACTCGTACGATTACATTTATTTGGTTGGACGCCATTTTCTTGATGTAAACAAATGGTATCTTTTGACAAAGTTGGCGTTCTCAAATAAAAGAAGACTTTAAATAATTATGTGTTAATTATTTCATTGAACATACATACACATTTACATATTTTCAGTATGCATATGTAGATATGCATACACCACCATACTACCTGTTTACCTACTGATTAAATTATTATGTAGGATTATAGACTATTTATTTGTAACGTATGCGTTCCTATTATATCGACTCGATTAAGTAAACTTAATAGGATATTAATGAGTTGTACATATAAACAGTTAAAGTACATTACAATTCAAAAAAATTTTAAATGAATTAGCCAGCATTTTATGAAATATATGTAAATAACCCAACCACGGAGAATCGGGTTATATAATAATAAGGTAAACCTGACTTTCTATCCTTAGAAAAACGGGGGACAAAATGTAAAAATCAGTAAACGGCCTGCAAATAAGTTCGAACTTTGATCAAGTATATAAATATATATCAAAGAGTTCGAAGTTCGCTGTAATAAATTTAATTGCAATATAAAAAAGCCTAAAAGTATAAAAATTAACCAAAATTATATAACATCCGCATAGACACCTCAGATAAAGCTTGTTGTACTCATACGAATCCCACGCCTTCCTCACGTTTCCTAATTCCATAGAAATGCAAAGATGAAAAATAATAATAAAGCCAGACATTTTAATAGCAGCAGTATCTATATGGTCCAAACGTGCGTGAACGAAATCATCAATACATTAATCATCCTTCAAATAAAGCCTCCTCAAGGATTTTGCAAAACTGGCGTTTCACGCAAAAATTGACAAATATAGAATCATTCCGTTTGCAAAACGATCTATATACATCATAGTTCCTATAAATATTTTATAAACAACCGTAGCCTTATTATTGTAATAATATGCGTAATCCTTGTAATAGCCGTAATTAATACAGATCTACATATAAAAAGCAATAACAACAACAACAAAACATTTTTAAAACAATGTGTCACGTGCATAAATCAGGACGTACATTAGGTACATTTACGTATTTAGCAAAGCCACGGCTTATCCTCATGACTCTTGCTTACATAGGTACACAAATAATTTGTCAGACGACATATGCCGTGCTGCAATATGGTAGGTACATAGTGTGATAACAATGTAATATAATATTTCGACTGTGCCTCAACAAAAAAGAGTTAATTTCAAATACTTGTTTCTAGTTTTGCTGTTACTGTTGTTTAAAACAACAACATAGTTCATAACGTAGTCTCCAAATAGAGTGTAACTATCTCTTAACGTGAATATTCTAATAAAGATCCACACTCAACCGAACACGGGTTTTTGTTTATCAGCGTGAGACTAATGTCATTAAATAGGTAAATATAGTTACTGCAAATAGACCTAAGTATCACAACAGTTCGACTAACTTAATTCCTTTTATATATTTATACATACTTACGCAGACATGTGTAGTATGCGTAGAATTTAATGTAACATTTACATACAAAATTAAGATAACATCTGTGACTCACATGTTCGAGGTAAACTAGAACAAACCTAAATAAATATGCATTATTAATTCAGCACGACCACTTCCGATTTTTATTTATTCGTTTGTCGGAATATGTGATCAGGATTACAATAAGAAAACAGAGAACATTTCAGCACATGCCAATGTGTCACGGCGAGTTGTGCAAGTCGATTATGTAACAACGATGCAATGCATGATAATGTATTTAACTTCCGAACGGACATGTCAATTTAGTTAACAAGTCATGGTTATGGATAACAAGTTACAAGCTAAGAAGCAAAGCTAAAACTGTTAAAATACTGTTACGTAGTTATTATCACCTCCCCGTTATTACCTGTTTCATGCTGAATAAAAGGATTAACTGAACAGGTAACTGCTCTTTTTTGGTGGGGAAAGCTACGAATACTATACAGCCGAAACACGAGGAAGCAATTATGCCGCAGTCAAACCGATCACAAAGAGACGCTGTCTACGACATCACACCCATTGCTGGAAATGAAGATGTGCATGAGATGCGATAAAGAGTTCGGTCTCTACCTCTTTTTAGACCCGACCTCTTTTCATGTTCCCTGGCCCAGTAATTGGGTAATAGTCTTCCGATTCAGATTTTGCAACGCTAACCTTGTTTAGCTTATTGTACTTTGCCGAACAAAAGTTCGCATTATCAATTTTATTGCATAGGGTGCAAAAAGGTTTGCCAGCCAAAACTTTCAGCTATTAAATGCCTTTGATTTATAAAGGAAATAGAAATTCTATTTTATTATTATATATCAGGGAAACAATTAACTTATTGAGGGCGCCTATTTCACAAATAACACAAGTGTCCACTTACGAAATTATGTTTCACATTTATTATAAATGCTTTCATTAATAATACAAGTTTTTGCACAGGTTATATAAGATCGTTAAGGTGCGGAACCAGAAATTAGCAAATTGGAACGAAATGGCCCGATCATAAAAAAACATGTTCACTAGAGAACGGCACGTTTGGCGAGGGCCCAGTTGTACATTAGCTTTGTAGCTAATCACTATACAGATATGACTATTATAGGTAGGTAATATTTTTATGGATATCAAGCGAAATGTGTATTATCCCCTGGAATACTGTATGATTTATGTGGCTGCTGTATTAAATGTTAAAGATACATTTACATACATACTTTGCTATTTTTACTAAAAACTAAATGATTTCTTTGCTTTAGTTTTTTTTCCTACCTTTGTAAAGATGGGAATGGTCTATTTAAAAGTAATAATAACGTTTAACTCACTTCCATAAGTTTATTCACCATTCATCCATATTCTATAAGTATTTTTCCAAGCTTTGAACTTCTATAGGTACGCAGGTCTTTCTAATTCAAGCTAAATGGTCAATAACGTTCTCATATCCAGATAAAAACGTTCGATATTGTGATCACGCAAAAATGATGTGGTTTGGGGTAACATTTATTTTCAAGTCCCTTGATTTTTCATCAAAACATTTTATTTAACCAACCACCACGACACAGCTAGTTATCTCAAAACTACACGACACAGACAATCCTGTGGCACTGCCAATGTTGTAACAACGTGATTCCTGTGGTCGACATACATATCACAGTCTTGGTAACTTCAAGATTAACTTTTGAAATTTATGATGTTTATAATGTAAGTATGTAGTAAATATATATAGTAATGGCAAAACTAACTTCTAAAATCCTTTAAATAAGTTAGTGCGTTGAAATGTAAGCGAGACTGGGTTACCATTCAATTTATACAAAAATAATTATATATTTTATGATCCTAGTTTTCTGCGTAGTTAACATACTTCAGAACAATTATTACGACAATTATTTCAAATTAATTATTTTTGTTTTGCAATAAACACTTAGTATTCTAAATATGAGAATAATTGAGCTAACTGCATTCAATAAACTTATGATCACCATTAACCAGTTCTAACTATAGAAGTTATCGAGTTATAACAGAAGTAGGCGGTTAAAGATTTATAAACTAAATCTATTTAATGTTTTCATATATATATACATAGGTTGCCATAATGATGGGCCCAAATGGTAAGTCAATGATGAGCAGAACTAATACAAAGATTGTCAATTCAATAGAGAAATTTAAAGCCTTCGATTTACATTTACCCTCATATAAAAATTCAGTCTTCGATAATTGTATTATCGCGATTAAGTCCCGAGTTACACATCTTCGATTTTGTAAAATCTGATAAAAACCGAAAACAGAAAACCGGACACTGCGAGTTGAACTCGTGTAGAGAGGGATTTTATCCCAAGATTAAACTTAACATTATAGTTGAAGTTCCCATACATTCCAACTGCAAATTTAAGTTAGTAAGCATAATATTGAGAGATATTAAATGTTATATTAAGATCATAGACTTCTTATAGGTTTTCCTGTAATCTGTAAGTAAAGAAGTACATATTATGTTCAGTATTCTTTTTTTTCAAAATTTTAATCACAGTAGCTTCAGAGATAAGCGGGAAAATTGTCAATTTTCATAAATTTTCTTAAGTACCTTTAAATCTAATAATCTTGAAATTATAAAAAAAATTATATCATTTGATGTCTCACACGCTACAGTTTAGAAATCTTTTATTTTATTTCTAATTTGGCCCCCAAAAGTGACCCCCATATTCAAAATTCGTTTATTTACGATGCCATCTAACTGCCATGTATCTGGGTCACAGGACATGTGTATCAAAATTTCAACTTAATCGGTCTAGTAGATTCGGAGCGAATTGGCTGTGACAGACGAACAGACAGACGCACTAGTGATCCTTTAGGTTCCGTTTTTCATTCGGACTCTGACCCCGACAGAACCCTAAAAAATATTGATTGCAAGGCTAAAAGACCCTTTTCATGTGTGTAAGATATTAAGGAATCATAACGACAATACAATATGTAAAATAAAGCCAGGTACTCGTATTTTGCTAAATATTGCTAAGAACATTAAAAAAAAACAAGAGGGCTATGGCCTCAAAACTGTTAAGACTTGTTGGTCATCCTGGAAGAGTTTTGTAAAACAGTGATTAACTAGATTATTGTTAAATTATAAAAATCGATCTTCAATCGATTTTAGGATAAGCCTGTAACTCAATAAACAGTCGCGCACTCCTAATTCCTAAGTTATTACTGATTAATACTAAGTTTTATTGCACGTATATGTGCCGTTAGCGAGTGAGGAATTTAACGAACGGAGATGCTTTTAACGCGAACTGTAGGTCAGAAGTATACAAATGCCAATATTTCAGTTCATTGTTTGATAAAAGAGTTCTAATTAAATATTTAATTAATGTTATTAATTTAAGGAAACCACTAAAATTGTGTCAGTATACCCACAAAACCAGACTGCTGTAAAATTCGTCTTCACAAATTATCAAAGACATTTAATTTAGCTAAAAACAACACATTCATATTATATTATAATACATTAATATTAATGCATTGACATATTTGTTTTTCTTTGTTGTAATATTAAACAAATATAATTTATAACTAAGTATTATGAGACCATAAACAAATATATGTTGTGATGTGGTTTACCTATTTTGACACACTTGTATGGGCACATATTATAATGTAAATATATGAGACAAATATAATGTATAATTAATTTAATTATGAGCCCATCTAAACAATAATTATACGTTGTAATGTGGTTTACCTGTTTTGACACCTTTGCTTGTTTATGAGCACATATACAATGTATACTTAGGTACTGACGAATAATTTTAAAGTTGTGCTCAGTTATGTTTAATTGTCATTAAGTAATTTGATTTTCCTCTAACAATAGATTCACAAGCATATTTACTTGAAATATAATACGTTTAATTATTATTTGGCTTCATGCAATACATTACAATTATTATAAAATATGACGAGCTCATATTTAATTTAGCAATGGTTTCAAACCTTATGCTTTTTTTAAGTATCTCATTGTATGTGTGTAAGTATTCCACGAAATACAATTTTACAACATTCTTACCTACCTACAACTCTCGGTCAAAAATATGATCAACGCTAGTGCTAAAACAGATTCACATCATAAAATAATAATGATTGCAAAAATAAAACAATTAAGTAACGAAATGATTGTCTAGTTTTTATGGGTTTGTTAACTAAGGGTAATTAATTTTTATCTACAATTAACTAAATTAAAATCTCAAAACGTATGCTGCTTGTTGTGATTCATTCGTTTTAAAAACAATTTAGAGTTTAATATACAACAGCTTCATACATAGATTTATATCAATGTATCTACCTAACGTTGCAATGGATTTTTAGAGAAATCTCCAACAAGAGAAATATTCGTGTGCCGCGAGGAATACAGTTCTCTAGTACCAAACACACATTATTTTTAATTAAAGAAATTAAAAGTGACCTAAACTCAAAAGAACCAACCCAAAAGCCATTATATAGCCAACGGTGATCGCCTACGTAAAAAAAACTTGACTCTATTAATTTAAGATTTTTTTTTTATTTTAAATTTGTAGGATTCACTTTTATAAGGGGGTTGCTAAGTAGTAGGCTGCTGCGTACACCAAAGAGGAATGCTCCTCTTGCATGGACTGCTAGTTCAGTGTGCTCTGCTTAAACACTGATAAGGCCCTAGGCTAAATAGACTTTAGCGGTCGCTGCAGGCTTAGCCGTGGCCGAATAATCACTACATAGTATAAAACAAAGTCGCTTCCTGCTGTCCGTCTGTCCCTATGAATGCTTCGATTTTTAAAACTAAACGGAATTTGATGCGGTTTTTTTTTAATAGATAGAGTGATTCAAGAGGAAAGTTTGTATGTATAATACATGCATAATATAGTAGAGAAACACTGATAACTTTAGAGGTTTCTAATGTGATGTCGTAAATAAACACATTTTTTTGCGTTTACATTGCAAACGCTGGCTGAACCCTACAAGATAAATCAAAATAATGTACCACAGTATTGTACACCTTAAAAAGGTCTACAAAAAAGTCCGCCATGGTATATGTCTATCTCTTAGGGATAACCCACAATAACCATTTTTTATCCTTTTCCTTTTACGACAAATAATGGCTTATTTACGAAGCGATTTTAAGCAATACAGCATTAATCCTTATCCAATTAAGTACCTTAAATACATTGTGCATTTAATATAGATCAAAATGGCCCTTTACAGCATGTAATTTCAATGAATATTTTCGAAGATATTACAGGTTTAAAATGCAGGGACATAGTGGTTGCGGCGGTACCGGCCAGAGGGCCGGACAATTTCCGGTAAAGATATCTTTTGCAAATGACCCTTAATAAATCGCAGGGTCAAACTTTCCATCTTGCACGCTTAGATTTGAGCGTTGAGTGTTTTTCACATGGCCAATTATATGTCGCTCTTTCAAGAGTAACCTCTGAAGAAAACATGTTTATATTGTCTAATGACAAAAAAGCTGTGAACGTTGTATATAAAGACATTTTGTAGTATATTTAGTATCATCATTGCACCCGTGCGAAGCCGGGACGGGTCGCTAGTCGATGTATAAAATAGTAAATATTCTAATCGATACTTGCTACATAGTTCATCTTATCTGCGCTAAATCACGCTGAAGTATATGACGAATCTTCGTGTCACCACACATACTTTAAAACCACATACATTAATTACTTTTTACAGCTTAATTGTAAAGTGCTTAATAAACTACAACGTTCCCACAGCCTTTTCACAGCTTAACCAGTTTATTATAGCAATTGCATTACCTAAAGAAATTGTTTGGCGATATTAGTTGTACTTTAGTTGCGGTTGCTGTAATTTAAAACACTTATTTCTTCCTGCATCCCGTACTTTCTCATCAATCAGGTACAATTTATTTATTGAATATGTTAATACTGTGTAACCCTGCGTCCGTGCCGCCCGCAGCTATCGCGTTGTCGCGTCATTACGTCATCCAGCTTTCGTCGCGTGAGAACCTTCGCGCATTGTAGCGCCGACTCGCGCTTCACTTTCATTGTTTATACTTTACACGGAACTCTGTGCACGGAACGGATCAATAGACGTACGGAAGATGTGCGTGAGTGCTTATTTTTACCAACATTGTTAAGTACTCACTAGACACGATAACCATATCAGGTATTTAACAATAGTTTTTACAATCAATTATTGCAGTAGATGGTCATTCTAGCTACTAGACTTACGAAGTATTAAGTGACAAAACAGCGTATTAACCTAGCTTTTGAAGCGCATCGATTTTTTTTCGATCATACGAATAGTTTTCTTGTTTAACCCTTTATTTACAACAATGGGTGATTATCACGGTGACAATGCAGTAAACTTATTTTTAATTATCAACTATTTTTATCTTCCTCTTATATCACATTACCTTATCAACACTTTTCTAATATATCACCAAAGTACCAAAGATATGAGTTTATTCATTTATTTTAGAAATAGTATTGTAAATTAAACGTTCTTTCATTTATGTTCGTCTGGAATTTGATTCGATTATAATCTAGAGTTAGTTTCTATGCAGATGCAGTAACAAAACGTTACAGTTATAATAAAAGCATTAGCGGTCAATACGGCAAGGAATGCGAGTGGCGACGCATCGACGACAGAACGGTGACAGTCGCAAGCGCAACGATGAACTTACACATGCAATTTTAATGGGTTAACCTGTCTAATGAGCCTTTTAACAATACGCATAGAGTAAAGCTAAAGACACTTCCTTCAAGACACACAACCTTCTTTGAGATGCTTCCCATAATTAACCAGGCGGGCTATCAAAGTAACAGTTAGAAAATGTTGAAATAGCCATTAATCACAACTCAGCGACAATTTAAATACTGACTAATTTAAAAAAATATTCAAAAACAACCATTATAAATGAAACCATCTTTATTCTAAAATCAAATGTTTAGTCGTCATCGTGAAGAATGATGTATAAATAATACACGGTCTAAGTTTAAAACCAGTAGTAAAAACCATTGTAGCAATATTATGCTCAGAATTGCGATACATCAAAAACATCATATTATACAAACCCACTAACCCAGATGACGTAGCGTTGAGCAATGTGCCTAGCAAAACCAAAACTGAACGTATTAAGCCCACTAATAACATCTTTTTTATTAATTAAAGTTAGCGCTAACGCGAAACACCTACCTATTAACCCCAAACATTCAAAAAGGAATGTCTCCGTTTTGTAGGCGATTTAATGAAAGCATTTTAAGGCAATCTATTTTAGTGTGATTAGCAAGGTTACCGGTTTTTCGTTGAATGCGGATTTGCGCGCCCTCAGAACCCACACATCGCCTTTGGCGGCACCCACGTTTTATACGGTCACCATCATACGACCAATTGAACGAGAACCATGGTGCACGAATGCGTATTCCCACTGCGTTTAGGTATCTTAAATTTGAATACGCAATACCATGCGGATAAATAACTTAACACCCACACCCAATATTATTATTTATCAGAGCACGCTGATGTCATTTTTCGATATTCCTATCACAATAGTAATTATTCTGATTGATATTTTAATTGTAAATTGATATCCATGAATCAATTAAAGGCACAAAAACTGAGGCCAAAAAAAAATTCTATTGAGGAAGTTTTCAATTACATATCTAAAGCACTTTTTTTTTATTTTGTACCAAAGATTTTATGACAGTGTTCTTTCAAAATTGTCTCTTTTGTGCTCAATAGTAATAATAATATATTTAATGTACTTTGTTAATTATTTTACTTCTTATTATCCACCATAACATTATACGGGACAAAATTACTTTTGAATTTAATTTTGTGTCTTGGCTCAAATATATTCAGGCACCAGAGGCCTTATGTGGGCGTACAATCTGAGCGCCACTAACACCAACACAGTCAGCCCATAATTCCGGTGCTTTTATGTCAGTTTATGGGCATTACCTCGGTGCAAGGTTATGAGTAACCATATCGTCGCCTGAGATGAGTAAGCAGAACCATTAATTAATTGCTCAGAGTTTACAAAAGTTGGGTCATGGTTTGGTGTACTCACCAAAGTGGCCTTTTTCCCAACATTTAAAATTACATAATAACTTTTGAACAAAAATTAAGCCGATGGAAAAGAACTAAACTTTTAAGGCTTTGAGTATTGAGCTTATTTACACAAACTATTAAATTTTATATAAACTAACTTTGAGTCAGCGCCAAACAACAAACTTACTTACTTAAAAAGTTTTTATTTTATGATTTTTTGTGGCTCGTGTCATCTTTTATTACTCAGACATCTACCTACTATCTTTTAATACATATAAATATTTACTAAATACTTTATAACGGTATTAAATGTATTTTCTTCAAGGCATATTAAGTGGTTTCTGTCAATAAAACCACAGTTTTTATATCTAACTTTTAATTGTGTAGGAAAGGTATGGTTTCCATCATCAGCTCAGCTTCATGATGTGATGTGAAATATCTGATTAAGTTATGATAAGTAAACAGAAACACTATTCGTGCCTATAATTTTCGAGGGTTTCTTTTAATTTTATCAGGATCCCAGCATCAGATCCTGATTTCCTTGAAATGAGACCACCCTTGGGGTCCTATCTAACAAAAAAAAGAATCATCAAAATCGGTTCATAAATAACGGAGTGAGGGCTGAACATACAAAAAAAATACAAACAAACAACATACAACATAATTAATATATCCGGTCGAATTAAGAAATTCCTCCTTTTTTTCGTTGGTTAAAAACATAATAAGTTTAAAAGAAAGAAAAGACCATTTTTTTTTATTTTTCTAGTATTCTGTATCAACAATGCCCGCAGGTAAAATTTTTGAATCTTTTATTTTACTAAGAACTGGAATGTCTCCTTTTTCCTCGCCTTCATATTGGACCCTACCATCTACAGTGGAGTACTTTATGACGTACATCTGGCCATCGTCCCATACGTAAGAAACCTTTCTATCGACGACCATGATGGAACCGTCATTGTAGATGCTCGGCACGAGGCGTCTACGTTCCGATAGAACGATGCCATCAGGGGTCACGTACCGAAGGGCATATTGACCGTATTCATCGTGCACCTCTTCGTGGTCAAGAGCTGGTAGATATCCCCGAGCGAGCACTTTATTGGTAGGTTGCGATGGCGCTGCTGCAGCAACAACGAAGATGCATAGAATTACAAGAAACTGAAACGGATAAACTGTATAATAATGGATAAATAGATCAGTATCATAAGTGAAAGGAAATGAACGATGTCTAATTTAAAAAAAGTGTGATAATAGATATAGTTCAGGTAGGTATAAGTTCAAATAAGAGCCAATTATTATCAATATAATAGCAATAGCTATCGTTATGTTAGTGATATATTTATTTTTAGTTTTTTAATAATATTATGGATTTCTAACTAAATAAACAACAGAAAATAAGGATACATACACTAATTACGTAGGTATGTTGTTAATAAATTATTCTTGGGAAATAAAATGTACATAACATTAATGTTAGTATGACTTATAACCCTATTCGAATAAGGTACAAAATTGCAAAACCCTTAATTATATAGGTTAATAAATTAATAAGGGGGACACTTAAGAAGAAATTAACTTACAAATTTCATGACGAGTAGTAATATGATTGGCATTGTCCGATGGCTATGCCAAAAATTATAACTGGTATTATTTCTCCAAAGAATACACGCTTTTATAGTAGATATTCGATATTGAAACTTCGAAAACTCCAATAAAGTACAATTAATTAATCAACATGATTAGATTACTTGTTACTTGATTCATTTATCGTTTCATAAAGATTTTTAACATTCCATTCCGTACATTAAATTTTACTTATGATCATAAGTAATTACTTTACATTTGCAAAATCTATGTCTTTTTTAATAATGTAAGTGATATATAAAAGAGCAATCGTATAGAAATTAAATTAGAACCTCGACAGATATTAATATTGGTCTGTCAAGGTCTTTGATAAATATTTCTTATTGGTTCATGCTTATAATGAGTACACATATCATTGTAATTTATATACGTTTATTAGGTTCTTAACTACCTTTGATTATGAACAGAATGCTGGAACCTAGCAAATCACATATAGTAGGAGAGCTGGTGAACAATTGAGGGTAGGTTCTTGAAAAAATAGCCCTCGAAAGACCCCTGAATAATAAAGTTAAAGTCTGGCTATAGGGTGGCGGCCCCCTACCAAACCTTGAATTTTTTTAAAAGGGACTTGACTTTTTTTATTAAAAAAATGTTCTTGAGACATTTTGAAATTTTTATATCTTAAAGTTAGATATTAAGGAACTGAAAAATAATAAAGCCAGATCAATTAGTCGGGTCTAAATGTTAGCCAGCCTGCCAGGATCTTTTTTTTTTAATCCAAAAAATATTTTTGGGGCATTTTCAGATTTCGGGAGAGTAATATAGGTATTTAAAACCAAATAATCCAAATAAGCCAGATCATTTTGGTGGAATTTTTCACCTGCCAGATAATCGAGAATATAACAGCACTATGCTTTGCTTGAGGTGTGATAAATGTTCTTGAGGCATTTTGACATTTTTATATCTTAAAGTTAGATATTTAAGGAACTGAAAAATAAAAATCCAGATCAATTAGTCGGGTCTAAATGCTAAACAAGCTCTTCCAAAATAATTTATTTTAATCCAAAAAATATTCTTGAGGCACTTTGATATTTTGGGAGAGTAATAAAGGTACTTGAAAACAAATAATCCCCAAAAGAAAGATCAATTGGGTGGAATTTTTCAGCTGCCAGATTACCGAGAATATAAGTGCGTGTGAACAGCAGCATGCTTAGCTTAGGTGTAAGGTGTTTTTCAACAACTAAATGAAAGTTATGATAGAGAATAGATAGAAAAAATATTAATTTGCTAAGGTACATAATCAAATTGAGGAGTGATTGTTTACGAAATTAATGCAATACAACAGCAATAATTATAATAATAAAAAGAACAACATGATAATATAAATAATTTAAAAACACGAAATTTTATTTTATTTTTATTCTCTTTATTCATTTAAATGTGCATTAAAAAACACTTTATAAAATTTTATATTTAAAAATATGAAAAATAATGTCCCACCGGTATCGAGTGCAGGTACCAAGCTACTGGTGGTGAGGGTTCCAGAGACAGAAACCTCACCATGCGTGCCGCATCAATCAAATCAATCAAAAACAGTCCACCATAATAGATCAGTTATAACCCTACAGGATAAAATAAAGAAAATTACATACCTGATAGATATTGCAGTTATTGAAATTCTTTAAAATTTTAGTGGATTTAGCACCTTTCTTCCTAAAAGTCCTTTATCTTTAGTTCCTATTAAAACTTAACAAAACCAAGAATGGGATGAGATGACGAATAAAAAATATATAAATTTATAATTCGTCGACTCGTCCCAATGGAGCGAGTTTGTTTTGGGACGAGATGACGAACGACCCAACTTTATTACGCCAAAAAAATCTTAAGTTTTAAATCATATTCATGTGTCGTAGTTTCAACCAATTACACAAAGGAAATAATTGTTAGGATAATGAAATACCATAAAACCATATTTTGTGCCTATTTGGCACGGTGGCGGTACGTAGATCAATTTAGAATTCATAACATTACAATATTTGTGTTCCTCTATCTTATTCTGTCGGCATAAATAATTGTTTAATTACTCGTAGGTATGTGCCTGTACAAGATTAACATACAACGATACCTACGTACATATGTACATAATTAACTGGGATGTCAATGTGGTGCGTCTATTGTATTACTCAATTTAAATTTTAATGTATCCGGGTACTTTTCGCAACTGCATTTTTTTGTTAAATCCGTTTTTTACACAGTCGTGACTATTTTGACTAATCAAAAAAATTAAGACTCGTTTGTGAAAATTAGAGACGGTGATCAGTGTTGCCCTTTAAAAAGATCATGTTATGCGTAATACGCGTAGCATAATACTTTGTTTATTTTATATTTCCCGGACATTGGTCAAGTTATTTTTTGTTAATTGCTGATTGGATTTTTAATAGACCTATAAACTGTATGGAAATTCATAATAACTAATAGGTAAATGCCTCCAGGAACCAATTTTCTAAGAAAACTATTATAGATATTCTATACGAATAATCAACTTTTTATTAAAATACAATCTGTAATATACAAATTAACTTTTTTCAGTTTTGAAGTTTAACTACTATCAACTATTTATACTTTGTGGTAGGCTAAAAAACCAATTCGGAATTGCATATAGCTAACATAACTTCTATCTATATTCTTAAAATACGTTAGACCTATAATTTAGATTACGACTATCATATAGACCATGCACATTATAAGAACGTTCTTGAAGTCGAATAAAAACTTTCGTCGGCAGCATTCATATTAATTAAGGATATACGGTTTTACTGGTTTGCCTTGTTTGCTTGGCGCTTGCATACGCGGACGGACGCGGCTGCAGGCGGTAATACACGTGAATAAAACCATATCATCAGCCTATCGCCATCCAATGCTGGGCGAAAGCGTAAGGAGCGCCAACTATCCCGGTCTTGGGCAGTCTGCGTCCATCCGCTGCCAGCCACCTTCTTCAAGTTCCTGTTCCATCGTGCCGCAAGGCGCCCTACACTACGTTTTGACTGGCCTATTGGCCTAGTGGTTAGTGACCCTGACTGCTATGCCATAGGTCGTGGGTTCGATTCCCATCCAAGTCTGGGTATTCTTTGTCAGTTGTTTGTATGTTTGTAAAGTCCCCCGCGACACAGGAGTAATTCCAAATGCGGGAGTTGTCTTTTATAAAAAAATAAAAAAAGATTCGCGATCTCCACTCTAGCACATGTCGGTTCCAGTGACCGTCAATCCGAAAATCATATATAGGACGACTAATTACTACATACCTACATAGTGTTCACGTGGCCCAAAACAACGATATTCATAACTGGGCACGTAATTCTGTACAATATGTAACTCGATGGATGACTAGCAGTAGTTTCATACATGCAAATTACTCACAACCACACCGTAGAACAGCTTTGTTTTATTTTGTAAGTCATCGTGTTACGTTTCCTCGTAAAGAATGATTTCGTGAGTGGCGGATGTGGCCGCAAATGACTTAGGAACAAATAAGAACATATGCATAGATTGGGTTTTTGTTCGATATATAGTGTTATTCAACATGCACGTGAACATTTCCGCGTAGGTCCTTAGTTAACCACCCACGTATGTTCCGAGGTTGTCGCGTTGGGCACTACGTAGTAGGTAACTAACATACACATTGAAATTCCATGACACTATCTGTGAGTAAGGCTGACATGATTAGTCCTTCTAACATCGGTATTGGATTTCCTTATATAGAAATTGTGACCAATCTGACACCACACCTTTAGTAAAGACAAGGCCTTTTACATATACCTGACTATTGTAGTATTGGTCTTCTTTAGAAATGAATTCCAGCTGTATTTGATTTTTCTACGGCTATTACCCGTGAAATTCTGTAACAGATGTTGAGATCTTAGTTTAGATTTCAATACTATACTTCGAAAGAATATCTTCGGTGTCATAAATTGGCTGAAATTTATATAAGGCAATGCTTTAGGGCTCCGTTTTGCAAGTATTTATAGGCACAAGACCATCATTTAAAAAAGTCATAACGATGTAAAATAGCTTACACAATCGTTAACCACGTCATTAAGAGTGAGTTGATAGTGTACTGGGTAGGATTCGAATCGCAACCTTTTTACCCGACTGCGTGATGCCAAGGAGGGTAATGTGTTTATCAGCTTCTAGAGTATCTAGAGACGAAACGTGTAGGCCAGTTTTAACAATCAAAGAAAAAAATTAAACTCTACGAACAATGTCACGTGAGATATCATTGAATAGATCTTAGAAAATCTTTATCTTTCTAGTTTCTTCTTCTAATCTTTACGTTTCTCAAATCATTTTTCAATTAGAATGACCATTTAGGTTCTATAAGGATTCAAAGTTGGCTAGCAACCATTCTCGCCTTAATTTTCAATATTTGTAATAAAGCAAAAGCAATGATGCCATTGATATTGTGCTGGTGTGTTACTGTGCATAAGTTACAAGGAACTAGTTTGGACCAAGCCGTCATCATATTTCAGCAAATTTACCTTAAACTTTCCTCATGAAAATATCCATTTGATACTTTTAGTAGTTTTCAAATCTTACAGACTATGAATATACACAAAAGTGAACAAGACATAACCCAAATAACGAAGATACAATATCAGAGATTTTTTAGGTTCATATATTTTTTCTATATTAATGGAAGGTGTATTTTGTTGCTACATCTCGACCTTCGGGGCTGAGTTAACATCTATTGTTCAAGAAATTAGTGATTCCGTCTCTACATCGTGGCAGACCCATTGTCTCTCACAATCATTGCCCGATTTTACGCATAGTGCACACAACGAGAAGATTTTATACAGTATTTTAGAATAAAAAGAAATTGAAACATCGCGTGATCAATAGAAATGAGGATATCTAAACGACAGCTGTTAAAGCTATGTAATTAGTTACAACAACGAATAGTAACTAATTATATGGCGTTTATAGCAGTCATTTACTTGCTTTCTATAGGTATTATTTACCTAGTTACTGGTTTCATTACATTGTATGTACTTATATATATTGTAACTAAAGAGCGATTGAAAAACTATTACCATGTATTTTCTTGCCTTATTCGTGTAGGCTTAAGGTGTAATACCAACTAAGCTATAAATCTGAATGAATGTTCTGCCCTTTGGAAGGATTACTGCGTGACCCGGGTTTACCGATTTGTCATTTGAACACGATTTACAATCAAGCGTCGTACATTTTTAATTTAAAGTCATTTTAACTTTTAAACTCTCGCGTTCCATGATATAATTATGTATTTCCACGGGAATTAACGCGATCACGAAAAGGTATTACATACTTCTGAATTGCCTGACGTTTCGACCAGGTTGCACTGCCGTGGTCACAGGCTGACTCTCTGAGTCAGTCTTCCTGTGACCTTACCTTTTCGTGATCGCTTAATTCCCGTGGAATTACATAATTAAAGCAATTTGCTAGAACTTATCTTTACTAATTTAATAAAGCCAAGGAGTTTTGTTTGATTCTTCGTTTGTTTAAACGCTCTAATCTCTGGAACTGTAAGTCAGATTTGAATTATTATACAATAATAGAGTATTCTTTGAAAAAGATTACAGGCTACAGACAGATATAACATCACGCTACGACCCTAAGGAGAGGAGCAGTGACTATAAACGCAGGTGAAACTGCGGGGAACGAATAAGCTACTTACGAACACTACTTAAAAATATTAAGCTTTATTGCCAGCGTTAATAATCAAATAAAAAAGTTTCAAGTTCAAACTATTTGAATGGCCACATTCAACTGAATTTTTATAAATGACTGCTTGCATTCATGTGTGACAATGCTCAATTATGTATAAGGTACACGATAATAATGCAATAACAATATTCTAAGTATATTCAAGCAGTCCTTGACACCACCTAATAAACAGCTATTACAAACAATCCCTACTCCCACGCTTCTAGCTGACGATTTATGAAACTAACTCCGAACAGTAATCAACTACTGCAGACCTTGTCTTAGCCCACAATAAGTGAGACTTTGCTATTATTACATCTAATAATACAAATAAGTAGTAAGCATGCAATGCATCTGTTAGATCTTACAATAAGTCCTATGTCATATTTCAATTCAATGCCTCAAATTGCATATTGTTTGCTACACAATCTACTAAGTAAAATATTGGCATTAGAACTAATTCGGAAAAGATAATAAAATAACCCATATTTAAAGTGCAAAGAGACCCGCAAACGCATAGATGACATACTCGTACATATACTCCTACAAACGGACGCAACCATGAAAATAGTTTGTTCCTGCTTTAAAGAGACCCTCCAAAATTCTTTGTGAAGCGCTTATTATTAATTTTAAATGAAATTAAAACCAAAATAAAACAATTCATGTTTGAATTGCACAGCCACCAGAAACATAACATATAATCCTACACAAGATCGCAACCATGTTAACAGTGTGTTGCGTTCCTGCGATTATGTTTTTTTCCAAATCTCTTTTAGGAAGCCAAACAGATAATTTTTTCTATACCTCTCACCTTATTCTATTCAATATACGAATACGTTTTTATTATGACGGACTATCAATAACGTCAGCCTATAGCTGGCAAGGAAAAATTCAGTTTTAATATGGTTGACTTAGTCATCGTAAGGTATCGCAAAAAGTATTTTCAACTGCCTCGTGCCTTTGCTACGACATTCGTCCATATACAGTGATGTGGTGTCACTTGGTAGGCTTAGAACATGTTTGGATGTTAATAAAAATATTAGAATAAGTTACCGGTCATAACGGGACTCGAGTCCGTGAAAGCAGATTATTGTGGGGAAAAACTGTACTAACTGATTATTCTATTGCCTGAGATCTTGTCCTTGCTAGTTGGAACTTTCGTATACGTCTTGAGAGCAGGAGAGCAATATGAGCCCTAAGTATAAGTTTTACACCTCGGTACGACGATTTTTCAAGACGTCTACTTCGATAGTGCAAACTTATAAACGAATCCAGCGACCTGGTTGATGTCCACTCTGATTCAATATCGACGGTTCAGACAAGTCAAACATATGAAAATGTGATAATTAGTATTTAATATATTATCTAGAATTTAAGTACATATAAATAAGTTTTTAAAATTATAAAACAGATGTTGATACAAAGAACACTTTGCATGCGGTGTTTGCCTATAATTGGTTGTGCAGTTAGATTTAAGACACAAATACTTGTATATTCCTATCTGTATAATATCTGTAACAACTGTTGGTAAACCTTAATTAAATAATTAAAATAGCTAAAGAACGTTTTTCTAGGAACCTACGCCTTGGTTTTTTTTGCCTAAACTCGACTCGTACTAAGATTATTTTTAAACTACTTTGATGATTTTAAACTCTCTGAAATTACTTACTTTTTATCATCCCTGCACGACATTCCGCCCTATTTTTAGAACTAGCCAATTATATACAAATGTATATAATTGTATGTATATAACGTATATATACACGCCGATAGAACAACCAAATCATTGCAATATTAAACGGATGCTTATCTTGTTGTAGGTGTGTGCGTGTAGTGCGCTTGCTGCGTTAGATGGATACAGCGCTCAGCAGGACCCAGACCAATTCCATATTCAAACTGATGAAGATGATGAAAGATACTTTGTGTATCAGACTCACAACGGCCAGTACCGAAAAGAAAGGAGGCTAAAAGATGGATCTGTAGTCGGTAAGTTTCTCTTGACCTGTTGCAGGAACAATGGTGTACTCGTAAATAAATTTAAACCTTTGTGTGTGTACATGTATTGATAATAGTGTATCGTCTCTCCTAAAGTTAATATACTTGTATTAGATACCAATTGAGAAAGCTAAAGGTTGAACAATTTTGTTGGCTTTTTATTATTTTGTCTAAGACTCGAATCGTCCAGACAGTCAGCTCGCTGACTGTCTGGACGATACGGGATGATTGTATGAGTAATGAGTAACACGTCAGTAAGTTTAGGGAAATTCCAATTAAGTTTCACTTAGCGTACAGCGCCCACAGCACGCCCTCGACACTTAAGAGCTCAACGGACGATATGATTCACTTTGTCAATTCAAAGTTCAGCAATTAGGTATGTAGCTTCGATTTCGATCCCAGAAAAGATAAGTTTTAATGTCTTTACGAATTTATGGAAATGAAACCTTCAGAAATGTGACTTCATAACATATACGAGCGAGTATTTAATATCGTTTAAAAATTGTTGCATATTTTACTTACTGCAACTCATTAACCGACTTCAAAAAAAGGAGGAGGTTTTATGTTCGGCTGTGTGTATTTTTGTTCTACATACAGTATTTACCGTACCGTTATTTCCATCATCTATGGACCGATTTCAAAAAATATTTTGTTTGAAAGGGTATGCCCCCCAGGTGGTTTTATTGTCACCAAGTCCGGATATGATGATGGTATCTGCGGGAAAAAAAAAAGATAAACTCTCAGAAATTAAGGACAGATGTAGTGTTTGTTGATTTTTCTGAAATTAAGCAATATTGACGTTTAGTATGATAAATGTTATTTTTATTAACGGACTTAAACAAAGTTCGGGGGGGTTCTACGTTCGGCTGTATGATATTTTTTTAAACTTGTCAATCAAGTGCAGCATGTTGTTAGTGCTAAACAAACTGAAAATCTCACCACCTTATTTATCTAACTAAAGTATCGGGCTTAGTGAACTAGAGTTAATTATAGTAAGTAATGTTGTAAATACTCAGTACTTACGTACCTCACATTAAAAATTAAAAAATAAACACCTTTAAAAAAGTTAAACCGAAAACAAACTTAATCGAAAACACTACAATACATGTGACACTTTTAATATAATAAGGTTCTAGCGTAATGGCTAAGGCGTCGGACTTGTGATCAAGTAGTTGCGGGTTCGAACCCCACCCAATGCACTACCGGTGTGAACCCACTCCTAACACAAGTATTTAGCTTAGCTGGAGGGGTTAATAAGAATACTAGTAATGTGTACACGTTACTAGTATTCTTTCTTAAAAAAAAAACCATTTGGAACCAGTGGTTACAGATCCACACTGGCACATATAACAGCGATCTTAACAATTTGCAACGCGGTATTATTAATTTTAACATTTTACTAGCTGCGTCTCGAGGTTTCACCATAAGTGCGCAAGCCCCGGTGCCATGTGTTAATCTAGGTCTCAATCAATCGTCAATGGCACTGTATGGTGCACCGGTGTGGGCGGGAGCTCTGACCGCCCAGAATATGGCGCGCCTCTGGCGCCCTCAGAGGGTTATGGCGGTTAGAGCCATACGCGAATACCGCACCGTGTCGACGGAGGCGGCGTGCGCGTTGGCTGGGACTCCCCCGTGGCATTTGGAGGCGGAAGTGCTGGCCGAAGTATATCGGCGAACGGCTGAGTTCCGGGCGGGAAGCGGCAGTCGGCCTCCGCCCGAAGAGGTGCGCGAATGGCGTGAGGCCGCTAGCCGAGCCACCATGGCCCGTTGGTCGTCCCGGCTGGAGGCTCCACGTGCTGACTTTGCCACCGTGGAGGAGCTCCAGCCGGTCGTCGTCGAGTGGGCAGGGTGGCAGCACGGGACCCTTTCCTTCCGACTGACGCAAGTTCTTTCCAGGCACGGCTGCTTCGGGAAGTACCTGCACTCGGTTGCAAGGAGGGAACTGAGTCCCGCCTGTCACCACTGCGACTGCAGTGAGGACTCGGCTCAGCACACGCTGGTGGTTTGCTCCACCTGGGCGACGCAGCGTCGGGCCCTCACTGCAGTCATCGGAGGGGATCTCTCGGGGCCCACACTGGTTCGCCGCCAGTGAACCAGTGTGGCCGCGGGTGGATGGGACGGATTTTCCCCTCCACCCGTTATAGGGCCCCCCCGCGAGGAGGCGGCGTCCACGTGTGCCTGGACGTTGCCTAATTGAAAGGTTTTTACTCGAAGGTGGTGTCCCGCGCTTTTGCGGGCAGGCGCTAGGAGGGTTCCGGATGTCTTAATAAAAGCTGTTCCCGGATCCCTCCTACTTAAGGCGCAGTATGGCACACTGTGTGGTTTTAGTCGGTTCGATTCCGACACACCGCCCCACCGAAAACCCCGGTGGGGTAACGGCCCGAGTGGGTTTCCACACGCCCAAAAAAACAAAAAAAAAAATCTCAATCAATCAATCTAGGTTACCAAGTTTCATCTCAATCTGTTTAGTAGTTATTGCGTAAAAAAGTAACAAACATTCATACATGCTCACAAACTTTCATTTCAGAATTTTATGAATTAAAAATATTTGACTTTGAATTTGACTATTTTTACGTACGATCCAGACCGAATACTTATTGTAAAAAAAAGTATATAAACTTTTTTTCGAGCATAATTTTATAAATACAACATTCTAGACTAAACCTGTCACGTTCGTTGTCCTATCTTTCGTAGGTGGATATAAGACATAATAACAATATCCTTATTAGTAAATAAGGATTTTCAAAATTATTTTAAATTTTAGTTAATGGCACTAAAGAATGCCATCTGCGTCAGACCATTTCTAGATGTCTTCATAACATACACAATGTATTCGGAACTTATACAATGTTATTTTTAACACAACAATACCTACACAACAACACAATAAAACCTAGTAAATCTCTCAGTTATTAAGTATTACAAATAGGTTTCTTTTGAAGTTATACTTCTTTTGGCGCGTTGTGGAAAAATTATGAGAGTAAATTTTTACGATGCGCGCGCACACCGTAATAAAAAACCGACACCCTGAAGTTACCTAGTCAACATTTTAGTTTTTCAAAAAAAGGTACCAACTTCACGATAGTGATAAAAATGGTTTTTACATATTACTTTGAGTAGGTACGTTTTTTTTATGGTATAGGGGGCAAACGACCACCTGATGGTAAATGACTACCGCCGCCCATGGGCACCTGCAACTCAAGAGTCACAAGTGCGTTGCCGGCCTCTAAAGTAGGAGTAGGGAAAAGATGGTACAGGGAAGAGAGTAGGGAAGGGTTAGGGCCTCCGGTAACCGCACTTACTCGGCGAAAAGCAATGTAAACCATTGCTTCACTGCCGGTTTTCTGTGAGGCCGTGGTATCACTCCGGTCGAGCCGGTTCACACGTGCCGACTGTTGTCATGTTAAGCGCAAGGTGTAGCCTAAAAAAAAGTAATTGAGTTAGCCCAAAAAATATTTTTTTTTCTTTCAAAATAGGAATCTTTCTCATAAAATTATGTAGTTTGACTGTAGCCTGACCGAACACTATTACCATGCTAAAAAATAATTTGGTGCTTTAAAATTTCAGGAACAAGTGGCTGGGTAGGAGCTGATGGATATCTACGACTCCAAGATTACATCGCTGACGGTAAAGGCTATAGAATCCACAAGTCAAAAACTGTTTATGTTGGAGTAAATCGACCTATTAGTGTACGTTGTTTTTATATTCCCTACTTATGTTACATACTTAAGGACGCATTCACAAACATATGTTGCTGATTTGACTAATAATTGATTTTAGTTTGATAAAAATCTGAATTTAAAAGAAGATTTACATTTGTAGAAAAAATTACGAAAGTGTACTAAACTATTACATATTTAACGTTAAAGAAATGTCAATTTTACAGTTTCATTTTTATCATTAGCAATTATTGAACTTTCTTTTCATCTATTTTATGTACTTTTATTAAAATAACGAGTAAATGTCTATAAATACAGTTATATTTCATAAAGGTAGTTCAAATATTTGAAAGTTAGTTAGGTTTTGCAATCGACACGCTTTATTTGTATCCCTGATTCGTTAATCAAGCCTATTTATTATTGCATTACAGGAATCAATACAAATAGCGAAAACGGCTCCAACTGATCCTGGATATGGAGTAACACCGGCTCCCGCACGACCAATCCAAAGAAATCGGGGACCCCCACGAATAACGTCCACTACTCAAGCCCCACCTCTATCATCGACATACGATGATGTCTATGCGTATCGCTCTAAACCTAACTCCTTCTCTGTATCAATAACACCTAAGCCGTACCTACCCCCTACTGTGACCCCTGAAGTATACGTATCACCTAACTCTATTGACTCGTCAACAAAAACCTACGATTTCAGACCTACAGTAACCCCAATTACAGCGAGCGAAGCTGCTTCAACGTCTAGTCCTTACAACTTTGATTCTTCGAACACCAACACTCTTGACGACGGATCTTACACCAGCGATAGTAAACGCTATGACGTCTACAACCCTAACCTATACAGGCATGCTGATCAAGGAATGTCAAGATCAAGAGAGCAGCCGAATCAACCTGGTATAAGAGTCGGTGATGGATACACACCCCAATTTCCGGCGTACGACGGTGTTTCCATCAGACGAAACGGCTTCAGATACTATCTTCCTAAGCAGTACCACGAAGAAGAATCTAGCAGTTCTCAAGAAAGAACCGGTAGTTTCGGATATATAGATCCGTTTGGTATTCGTAGAGTAATTTACTACAACACAGCGCCTGGCGAAGGTTTCCAAATACGCAAAAACAATAGGTATGTGGGTCATGACGCGACCCCATACGACCCTAGACCGGTAAATTAATATAGGCAATTTGTGTAATATCATACATGTGAGAATTGAAGTTACCTAATTATTTATTCATCAGTATTGTTAGCTCCCAGCAACTAGATTAGTTGACACAACACGATTAAATCGAACGAAGCGAACAAGTCTTAGCCATTAATTTGATATGTAGGTATCTAATGATATGATAAAAACATAAAACAATAGTCAAATGGTTTTTGTTTCTTACAACTTTTTGTGAGCAAAAACCATTACTTTCTTATTTTTCAGTGCCATAGGTAGGTACATTACATTATAATATTTATAAATAAGTACATACATATTTTATTGGGCAGATTTGGATGCATTTTTATTTTGTTTTTTATAAAACCTTCTGCTTGGATAATACATGAGTAAATTATTCATAAGCTTAAATATTGTGACTATTTCACAAAACTTTTTTTGTTTAGAGAATTTCATACTCATTCTTCAATGAATAAGTATATCTGTAATAAAATCTTAATTTAAAATATTACAAAAATACCGTTAATTTAATCAAATATGTGTCCTCGATGTGTCTAACAAGGATGGCAGTTCATTATGCCTAAAAGGAGAGAAGGTCTTTGAACTCATCTCAGTCGTTATCTTAATGTATTTCTTTGCAAATGGGCACGCGTAGGCTTAACAAAACAAAATTTGTATGACCTTTTAGGGCATGTAACAAAAATGTAACAGTGACATGTAGGATGAACTCAGCGCTTAAATGTTTTTAAAAAGATATAGTCCAAGTCTGCACTGTCCTTGTCTGTTTATTGATCTTGTCTATTTATAAATACCTACCTAATGAAATACAACCGGTGCATGTTTTTTCAGAATGTCATTGCGAATAATTTGTCATTTTAGTGAGGGTGTAAAATCAATGGGTGATAATGACATCTTGTTCCAATGACTATGGGTATTATCGTTAAGAGTTGTATATTTGTCTAAAATAATTTACTGTACTCTAACTATTTAATTGCTATACTTTCTTTTAAACTTATAATAAATGCACAGAACGTATTTATACTAATTTTATTGTTATTTAAGTTTGTACCTACATAAATAATTTGTTAACCATGTTTGTTCTTATTTCAACCCTCACACAAAGCCTCGCGCCAAATAATATTCTACATTAAAATTCTGATAAAAACACTATTCTAAATACAACTTGAATATATCTGCAACCATGACAAATATATTAATCAAATTCAAGTTTTAAATATACATTAACAAACGATGTTGTGGTATATTGCATCGCATTATAGTAACGAATTCCTGTTTGCATAATTAAGATTTCAATCTATATATAAGAGACTCGAACAATAAATAAGGTCATTGTAATAAGTTAATTAATTCAAAAAGGTAAGCGACTCTCTTTATAAGGCTCTTAAAACATTATAAAATATAATCAATATTTAATTTCAGAAACATGCTATCAGTGGCACTTTGCCTATTCTTGATAGCGGAAACCTTCGGGCATACACATCATCATCATGGCAATATTATTCAATTATCTCTAGGAAATAGAACTCTTCTATCCTCAAAAGACTCCTTTGGATATTTGGATAACATCACCGATACAGATTGGGTGATACCTGATATCAAGTACCTTCATGATGTGAAAGAAATAGAAAAAGGTCAACCAGATCAAATTGAACAAAGGAAAGTAGATGACAGGAAAACCATTAATAGAACCACGACTGCTACATCTGTAAATATGACAACGAATGCATCCAAACCTATTATTGAGTATGTAATTAAAAATGGTGAAACCCCTTTAAAGGTTCAGGGAATAATTAATGCTCCGATTATTGTAGTAGAAACTTCACATCACCGTCGCCGCCATCAGCATTTTAAACAACCGAACTCCACTGAAGCATCGACTTCCAAATTAAAAGAGAAGCTAAACGTCCTACCTCCTGTGCGCCCTCAACACTCAAATCCTGGAAGGGACAAATGGAATTATGACTCTACGTTACCAGAATGGCCTGTGCTGTCTGAATACGCAGTTTTAAATGAAGGTTTTATTATTGCAGATAGGGATAATGATTTTAAATCGACTATAGTCCACCCAACGATGATCCATGAAAAAAACTATTCTCCTCGCGGGCATACACATAATATAAATACACCTCAATATATCAAGATACCCCCACCGGTACCTACATTATCACCGTGGTATGACGGTTATGGAAAATAAGTATGCCTTTGTAAAACAACAAAACTATTAAGCATGAATAAAAGCTGATTAACTGTTTGTTGTATTATCTTTGCTTTTTAGGGTTTCGTTTCTCAAAGGGAAAAAATGAACCCTTATAGGATCACCGTCTATCTGTCTGTCTGTCTGATAAATTAATTTATATTTGCAAATAGGTCGTTTTAGAAGCTTTTACACGTGATTCGTAATCTTAATTTCTCTCTAAAGCTAAATGGTGCCGGCATTTCCTATGACTAGTCTTGAGAAAAAATACCGAATCAAACTCAAGGATCCAAGTCTACATAAATTCAAACCGTGCAAGTGCCATGTAGACATCCGGGGTGAGAGATGAGTCGGTAATCACGGAACTCAACCACATCTTAGGGAATTCCACGACTCGACCCGGTCTGCCACCGAAGTCAGACATTTGGGAAGGCTAATAAACTACTCAAAACTGCCAGACTGTTTTGAAAATTAAGATAGAAAATACTATCCCGAATTACACTTTCTTTCACAAACATAATTATTTTAAAAATAAATACAAAAAAATAAAAATTAATAACATGTCAAGGATTAAAAACAAAAGAATACAGAATAATGCCTTATAGATACATGTCAAAAATAATAATTCTAGACAGTATACATTATGTCAAAAATACACCTATGCGAAGAAATTAGAGTAGCTTAATCCCAAGTTCTTTGAGATCAGGAGGAGTGTTAGGAATGGAAAGTGTACTATATAATAGTGCAGAAAGGATATGAACATTTCGGCGAAGGCGAATGGGTAATCACTTGGGCTTTTTTCGATATTCAGAAACGAGGTCAAATTTGCGCAATCCAAAGATGAATCGTTTACAAAAGTTTTGGAAGTCGCTCAAGTTTGTTAATTTTTTTTCATTAAGCAGTTTTATTCAAAACATCGAAATATTTCATCATTTCAAATGCAAGAGTAAAACTCCCACTTTGATATTTCTAGTAGTTTTTTTTTTAATCCCAAAGTTTCACTTTGAGCGCCTGACGAAAACCGAATAATGTTTTTTTAGAAAAATCCATGCTACAAGTATTTTATTATTCCCCAGCGCCGTATCAAAATGAATAGCAAAGTAAAACAAGAATAAGTAATAAAGTACATAGACTATGCGCATATAAAGGAAAAAGTTAAAAATGCCTTTTATAGAAAATGAAAGTAATATATGTTATTTATTCAACATAACACTGAGTTGGAAAATGAACAGGATATTGCTGGACTGAGAACGAAGGTACATAGATAATAATCTATAAGTAATAAATAAATTTAAAACTCTCCCCGAACTGGCGACCCGACACAAAACAAAACACTTAAATCGGTCCATTCCTTTGGGAGCTACGATGCCACAGACAGATACGCAGACAAACATATACGTCAAACTTATCTCTTTTTCCGTCGAGGTTTAAAAATAGAACTAAATGTAAATCATAAAAGTATGAAGTTATCTCATCGGTTGTTTCTGCGTGTTTACGGAAGACGCAGGTGTAGTATAAAATCAGGGCAGTTCTTGATTTACCCACAGTCTAATAAGGCTGCAGCCTAAAGGTTGGATCAAGGGAGCGCTAAGATCTTGCCTTTGCAAACATTCTTAAGATCAACATTTCTTGCAAGAAACGCACCGGCCTGTCCTAGTCGCGTTTATGGAAATCCTACTTCAGTACGTCCCCGCGGGCTGAGACGAACTTAATTAGTATTTATAGACGCTAAACAGAGAGTGTAGTTAGTGTAATAGAGAAGATGGTTGGAACGTACCACCAGCTTGGGATCCCGTTATTCACTTACTCAAACCCAAGAAAATGCAAAACACAGCAAGGCTTCAAGACACTTTGAGCTCATTCTGCGTAAATAGTAACACCAACAATCAACAAACTTCGGGTACTTTGAGATAACTTTGCACTTCGATACATGAGACGACCACCATCTTAGTCTACCCGTCACCATGGCTGCTGAAAAGCAACTGAAACGTCGGTATCAGTATAGATAGTAAAATAACACCAAATAAATCGCGATAGAATCCGTGAAAAATAGTTTTATTTCAATGTGTAACATTCGCGTCAACTTTCGACAATATCTTATACTGGAAACTTTTGCCATGCCTATGTCCGTAGCGTCTGTGTCGTGGGTCCGATTCCTTCCTTGACAAATAATTCAATTTTAATGAAACCAATGTTGCAAAATGCTTAAAATAATGCTCCAATAAACTTTCATAACCTATTTTCACCCATAGACAACTCTTGGGGTTGATGAATATATTTATTTAAAAAACTTATTTTTTTAAACGCGTAACACACAACAGTATATACAATTCAGAACCTCTCTCATATATGAAACCTAGTAGTGATCTTAATATGAAATTATTTCTTTTTTGTTAAACTGTATGTAATGATTTAAAAAGTAAATGTACATAAAGGTAAGTTGTAATTTATAGGTACCTACGTCAACTTTTACTTCAAACACTGTAGTCAGGTTTTATCGGAATAATATAGTAGGACCGTTGTATTTCGTACCTTGATTTTGGAATCCAATGTGGATATATATTTTCAAAAATATTTGAAAATGACGTAAACGTGGATAGAATAGAAGGTTTTTTATGTTCCTCGGGTCGCACAAACACAGTTTCGAGTGGTTCTTTTTCCTCGCCGTCTTTGTCCCCGCTAGTTTTTTCCCCACTCTCTTTCCCCTCGCTGTCTTTCTTCTTGGTTTCCTTTTCATCTTTTATAGGCTCTTCAATTTCTTTGAAAATTTTGTCTTCTTGCAATTCACCTAAAGGGGGTGAATCCTTTGATTTTTCTGGATCTTCAGGATCCTTTACAATATTAGACTCGTCTATGTCTTTCTTAAGCTCTTCATCATTTTTTTTTATTAAATTCGAATAATCAAAATCATTTGGAACTCGGTCGGAGAATATCTCAGGTATAGATTGAAGAAGTTCATCTGGTGAAAATTTTATTTTAATCGTGTGTATCTCTAAATATGGCTGTTCACGCATAAAATAAAATGCAAATGGAGAAAGATCTTCAGGAGGAGAAAGAGCTTCTGGTAAATTCGTATGCAATTTGTCCGGGGTTGGTAGTGGAGATACCATTGATAACAAACAAAGCACCGCTAGGAAATACATCTGGAAGTAAGAAAAAAAATAACTCAAAAAAAAACTATGTAACTTATTTCTAAATCAAGATATGCCCATAAGTTTCACTCGCTTTATAATCTCTCAGTACTGGTCATATTATAGACGAATACAACTTTTTAGACTTATATTATTTGTCTTAAAATAAATTTTCAAATGGGACTGGTTAAACCTTAGATTAGAGCATTCGAACAAAACTATTCAGCTTTATATCGTAGTATTAGTATAGATACAAAGCGATAATAATGGCTGTTGACTTACCTTCTACGTTCCTATATATCTTAAGTTGTTTTTTGTGACTACAAACGGCTTTTATATTGGGGAATAATCATATTAATCGTTTAAATCATTAAAAAAAAATTAGTAAGCCCTTTCAAAGATTAAAGTAATATTGTGGTTATTAGATTAGAATATTGACCAACGCACAATGTTCGTAAACATTTTACATAGTGATTTCAATTGAAATAAAAAACGCAGTAACTATAGATAACGTCATAATGTTAGGTATATGAGTATTAAACAATCATCATCGACTACCTAAAGTTCAATAAGAAATAATAATCAATCCCCCGCCCCTTTCCCCAACTAAGTTGGGGTCGGCTTTTCAGTCTTAACTACGATACGGCTGAACTTTGATATTTTACGTGAAGCGACCGCCACCAGACCTCCACAACCCAAGTACTAGACGATATCGAAGTTCTGTAGTTAGACCAGGTTGTCAAACTTTTTAAGGCTCCAACTATCCGTAACGAATGTCACAGACTAATGTTCGTATGGCACTTGAGACCGACGGTCTAACGTACTCTCCGAGGCACGGAGGGGTCTCAATGTGTTAAGAATTTTCACCCATCCTAGACTGACCTGGCTAGCATTACTTAACTTTGTAATGTGCTAACCTACGCGGTTACCACTTAGCCACGAGCTCCTCCAATAAGAAATAATAATAATCAAATCAAATCAAATCAAAATTATTTATTTCAAGTAAACCCATTGTAGGAATCTTTGAATCGTCAGGAGGAGTCAGACACTATAAGTCGGTCGTGAAGCTAGTTGCCTGTTCCAAAACGTAGATCCTATGGAGAAGAACAGGCAAGAAACTCCAAGGACACTCTTTTTCAACATGTTTTTTTTTATATAATAACAATATAATTATGAATTTGAAGACCGGCAGAGCATTTCACGTTTACATGGTGTATAGATTAATATTATATGAAATCACACAAATATTTATATTCAATTGAATTCAATTTGCGTTATAAATAGTATAGATTCCATTATACCATTTCATTAGATAGTTCATTGGATTGTCGAAAATGGGAAATGACAAATCGTTTCATTATACATAATGTGAATTGTATGTGTAAAAAAAATACACAGAAATATATTTAACTTTTTTATTTGTTTATGACATTCTATGCCACACCATTGTATGTGGCAACCCTTTAGTTCTCATTCTATGCCACACCTTTGTATGTGGCAACGCTTTAGTTCTGTTACTCACTTCTTGGGATAAAAGATAAAGATATTGGGCTGTCTGGTTTGTTTATGAGAAAGGTTCGTATGCCAAGTTCTCCTCCCATCCACTTAATTTCATAGTTGCGAATAAACTGTAAAAAAAACAATTTGTGTTATAGGTGTTCATATTTATTTTAACTTAGGAAAATTTAAATCTAAAAAGGCATAATAAACTTTACCCGCATCAAAATAACGCACATATTTTGTTCAGCTAACCTACGAGCTATACATGACCGTGTGCCAAAACCAAAAGGTAAGCTTAAAAAGGGGTGAATGTTTTCGTAGTGATCAGAGCCTCTTAGCCATCTTTCTGGCTTAAAGTGAAGAGGATCACGCACATACTGTGGCAAACGAGATGCTATCATGTTCTGCGTTACGATCACTGTCTGAAACAAAAATATAACGTAAGTACATAACCATCTTTTTGGTTCAAATTAGTTTCTAACTGCGACAATTTACTTACTCCCTTTGGAACTAGGTATCCTCTCAAAACGAAGTCTTTTTGCGCCTGACGACCGATTCCAATCGATACAGGATTTAATCTTAAAGATTCTTTAATACAACTTTTTAGGTAAACAGCTTTCGATAGTATTTCTGAAGTTATTTGACAATCTTTTGTGGGGAGAAGGCCAGCAACTTCGGAATGTACTCTCTCTTGAACCTGTTGATTGCGACTGACGTGGTATAACGCAAAACTAGTAGAATACGCAGTCTAAAACAAACGATTGTTTATGTTTTTATGAGGAAGACAAAGTTTAAGCTTTATTGATTTTGCTACAAATGTGTACACACATATGATACATACATACATACATACATACATACACTCAAGCCTGTATCACCGAAGAAGTAGGCAGAAGCGTAATTATGACACATTGCCAACTATAATTTGGTCCCACTAACATAATAAGAATATTACCTCCAACCGGGCACTTTAAAGATGGGATAATTAGGAGTATATTGAAAGGGGAAGGTATGCATAATGCAATGTATTGAAAAGTAGGGAAGGCAATGGAAGGAAAAGGATATCAATACTAATATTATAAAGCTGAGGAGTTCGTTTGTTTGTTTGTTTGGTTGAACGCGCTAATCTCAGGAACTACTGGTTCGAAATTGAAAATCGAATTGAAAAATTGCCCATTTATCGAGAAAGGCTATAGGCTATATAGCATCACGGTACGAACAATAGGAGCGGAACAGTGACCGTAAATGCACGTGAAACAGCGGGGACAGACAGCTAGTTGCTTTTACGGATGGATTGGGGAGTGTTAGCAATAGCTCGACAAGGTCAAGGGCATAAGTATGCGACCCTGACGTATTTTTATGTATAACTCGACCTGGCGACTGCCAGGAATATGTATGATATGTAATAATTGGTTTTATTGTGATATAAACCTGCCGCAACGTTCATCAGTACGGGATATCCATGGATAAACATAATTCATTTTTTATATTTATGTTCGTAGAAACAGTGGCGGATTTACCCGTAGGCTGAGTAGGCTGAAGCCTAGGGCGGCAGATTTTAGTGGCGGCAAATTTGGGGCCTACATTATTTTTTTATGTCTTGTCCTGGGGTATCGAATTAGATACACTAACCGGTAGGGGCGGCAAAATTTGAATAGCCTACTGGCGGCAAATGTGTAAATTCGCCGCTGCGTAGAAACGTACATCTATTCAAGAACAATAGCGTTTACCATAACTTAAATACTAGAAATAAGTACAAACTTGCTGTACTGAATTTAAGATTACGGAATGCAGGTAAATCATTTGTTGGAAATTGTACTAAAATCTTTAATAAAGTACCAAAAATTTTTGTCAATATGCCATTTGCCAAATTCAAATCATGTTTAATGAAGAAGGCATATTATAAAGTAGACGCAACTTTATCCGACAAAAATCTATGGTCATGAATGATAGACTGCTCGCCTGCAATATTTGTAAACCTAATCTATACCTATTTAAATTGTATTTTTTTATCATTGACAATTCAAAAATGCTTACATGTAAGTTTATTTTAATAAAGATATATTTGATTGATTGATATAAGTAAACATTTGTAAAGAAAGAAATGATCTACTAACTTTTAAACTTACGCGTTCCATGATATAATTAATTATGTATTCACACGGGAATTAACACGAATACATAAATGAATTAATGAATACATAAAGGAATGATCTATTTATAGGTAACTTAATATTTCATTTAGTTCTACGCCCTTACAAATGTTTGGATATCTTTTATAATAAATCATTTTTTAGGGTTCCGTATCCGAATAGGGTGCCGTTGGTTACCTTAACCAACGGCACCCTATTCCTAAGTCTCCGCTGTCCATCCGTCTGTCAGTCAGCGGGCTGTATCTCATGATCAGTAATATTTTAATATCCGCCGCGAGTCCGACTCGCACTTGGCCGGTTTTTTGTATGCATGTGCAAATTTGATACCAATACCACTATATACTACTACCAATAAAATACTGTGGCCATATTTAAAATTAATTAATAAGACTTAATGTAACAGTACCGTTAATGAAAATTACTATACTTACAGTATCTATAGCAGCCATAAACATATCGACCATCATACCCACTATGTCTTTCATATCCAAATCGGGTTGTTGTAGAAAAGACGACAATAAAGAATTGTCAGTATTATTACTTTTTTCAAAAAAATGCGTCTTGTCCAAGTAAATTTTTATGGATTCTCTAAAACAATAATGATGTTATTTCTTTAGAATATAAGTTATAATAATTATTGCAAATTAATAAAAAACATACTTTTCCAAATACTCCTGCGAACCAGAGATTTTCCTGTAGAGAGGCGTTTTGAAAATTTTCCACAGAAAACCTTGGTCTAATTTCATGATTCCAGCATTCGAATCGAAAGCGGCTTTAATAACTTTGCTACTTCGAGACCCACGCTCTTGTTCCTCTGGAGAGAAACTTTTGAATCGCTCATTGAATGCCACCATCCCAATTACTGTAATATGTAAACAATAGCTATCACCATATCTACTAGCTATACTAGCAAAGCTTAACAGATACACGTTATGTAACTTAAAATTTTAATGAGGAAGCTCGAATCCCAAACCACACATACCTCTGATGTAAACGACTTAAAGATAAACAAGACATTATTATATAACATTTTTATCAGTACACAAAATTTAAACACAAATTCAGGATGTTTAATGTCTCCGACGTTACGACATAAATATCTGCTACCCAGCCTTCTACCTTCCAGTAATCATTTTAGTTCTACTACGGCGATGAGCTAAAAGATTTGTCTGCGGACAATGGTCATATAGGATAGGTCTATCTTTTATCAGAATGCTAAAATTCTAGATCATAATTGATAACCTAGAGTTATACCATTCTGGTACGAATGCCTACTGACCTATGTAATTTATTCCTGTAACGGTTTTGGCCAAAGAAGACTTTATCGGTTTACTGAAAATGAATGAATCAAAATCCTTAATCTAATGTGTTAAGCGTCATTGAATCGGTTGTGACAAAAATAAAAAGGTTATGAGACACTCCCATTTACTACATAGCACTTCATTATCAAGTACATTCGTAGTCTGTTGATATTTCGATGTTTTTTCTTGATAACAAACTCCATTATCATCATCAGTTCAAAAATAGGATGTCCACTGCTCCTGAACACAGCTTAGGCCTCTCGTAAAAGTCAGAAAATTCTCCTAAAGACTTTTTCGCCTAGCCTTTATCCTACGGCTTCCTGCCACTTCTCAAATTGCTTTGATCATATGAATTTAAACAAAAATTACATAATACATAAATTTAACATGCAATGCAATCACATTTTAGGGCGTTGAAATTAATTTAATAAATACGATATATTATGTAACAACATGTTTAATTGATCTCAAAATAAAGTGACATTACCCCGTCTTCCTTTCTAAATTCAATCTATTCAAATAATGTAAAAAGTCTTTCTCGTGCGAAACTTTCTTAGCCTCTATCCATTTTATGAATTCAGTACAAATATCATCAGTAATAGTTACATGCAAAGCAATCACATTTTAGGCGTTGAAATGAATATAATAAATATGATATATTATGTCGCAACATGTTTAATTGGTCTCAAAAAAGAGTGACATTACTCTATCTCACCTTCTAAATTCAATCTATTCAAATAATGTAAAAAGTCTTCCTCGTGCGAAACTTTCTTAGCCTCTATCCATTTTATGAATTCAGTAACAATATCATCAGTAATGGTTACATGACTTTTTACACTTTGAGGACTTGTAAAATTTTTTTGGAACTTACTCCTGAGTCTCCACCACTCTGGACCGTTCCTGAAATATTTATAAACATAAATTATTTCAATGACGTACCTGGGATACAATACAAAACGGCAATTTTATTGGTAAAGATCTTAAAGGAATGACCTTTAAGATCTTTACCAATAAAATTGCCGTTTCTCGTTTAACTTGAGAAGTAGTGGTACTTGGAATGTCAAAACTACTCTGTTATTATGAACTTAATTAGAATATATATTTTTTTGTAATAATTTTCTAATAAAATACCCAGTTCAGCAAAACGGCAATTTCATAAGTGAAGGCTTATTATTTTTTTCTTATAGTAACTGAACACCAGATTAAAATAATATTGAACTTAAGGTGACAATAAACTATACATTACGTGCATAACAGTCCTCCTGTGTTATAGACATTAGGTTTGCGCGAGCGGTAATGTGAAATAGCCACGTGACTCCTTCGGGATGGGTACTGGTGATCCTGTCTGAACACAACCTCTATGTCCTCGGGATCGAATACATGGAGCATTCTCACTCCTGGCGCTTCCCGGACCAGACTTCCATATCGACTATAGTTCAACCAAGAGTTCTTGTCTAAAGCCTCTACATTATATTCACCTTAAAATGTATAATTCACGTTAGCTTGTCACAAGCTTGTTAGCTTTTTCTTAAGCACGCCAAACTTTTATTATAATAACTATAATAATAACTTGACACATCTCACACACGGCCCACTTTGGTGTATAATGGACGAAATTCTCGCCTCAACCGAATTTTTAATGGATTAAAAATGAAAAAAATTGCTGCATACTCATGAGACAGTCTACTAACACGTCCAACTGCTACAATTGTAATGTTTTTAATCACTCAAAAAATTCTGAAATCTGTAGCGTAAGGCCTCGTTTACGGAGAGGCGGGGCGTCACGCGGCGCGTGCAGCGTCGCGTCGCGTGGCGCGTTGCGCGTCTTCCTCCGTTTCCGGAGACGGGGAAATTATTGGTTTTGGTCCGATTTTCAAAAAGCGATTTCAACAGATCTTGTCGCTTTAATGGCCTAGTGTACATATGTATGTGTATGTGTACGTACGTACCTACTTAAATGAGCTAGAACTTTCTTTCTCTCTCTTTTTTTTTTAAATTGTCTTGTGCAAAAAGCTTCTATTGTTCTCCATGGATTGATACCAACATCTAAACAGTTTTAAACCTCTACATGATGCGTTGAATGCCACCTCAACCTTCTAAATCGCATCATTTCTTCAAGTAATATCGTTGTCGAAAAAATGTCGAATAAAGTTTTATTATAACTTATCTGATTTTATAATCTTTTATCAGCATAAACAGGGTTAAAAATTTGCGTACAATCCACCTCAAACTTTTTCAAAATTTTAAAAATAAGAATTTGTCGTTTTTCTTACAGATAACTCTTTTTATAATCCACTAAATGTTTTCATATAATGTGAAATCTAACTGTGATCTACAGTTAGACCAGTAATAACATTCAGTTAAAATACAATATAAATTATAATACAACTTACCAAAACTAATTTAAAATATAGCTGGCAGCAAAAATTTAAAATTTTAAAATTTATAAAATTATTTTTAATTTTATAAATTTATATATATACGGGCTATTTACATGCATGCATCATAAAATTCACAAAATTAAAATTTTAAAAATAATTTTATAAATTCTAAATTTATAAAATTATACGGGCTATTTACATGCATGTATCATAAAATTCACAAAATTAAAATTTATATATACATATATATATATATATATATATATATATATATATATATATATATATATATATATATATATATATATATATATATATATATATATATACGGGCTATTTACATGCATGCATCATTAAATTCACAAAAATAAAATTTTAAAAATAATTTAATAAATTTTAATTTTTTTTTTAAATTGCTGCCAGCCTTCTGGGAAAAGTGTGATCTACTAAATCTACTAAAATCTAAAAGGCTCTCGTGTTCCGTAGTCTCTTTCGATCAAAACAAAGTTAAATGTCATTAGTTTGTTAGTTAATTCAATGAATAGAAAGCGAGACACATTTGCAGGATCACTTTTTGAAGATGGACGAATCGACGTCCATTTTTTTACGTTTTTGTTATTTAACTTGTATAATTATAAAACACTTGACATTGGCGGAATTCCTGTGCTGATTCTTCGCGCGGGATAGAGTCCATAATAAAATAAAATAAATAATAAATGAATAGAAAATTTGGATGTTTTAGACTTTTTCTGGGTGTTAGAATAGAATGTAATAGTATGTATTAAAATTAAATTCTGGACATAAGATAAAATATTATTTGTTTTAGTATCAACAATTTATATTTGTCGGATGTCCCACATTATTGTAATTTAAAAAAAAATCCTGCGTAGGTGTACATTATTGTTATTATTGCAATAA
>OY982562.1:13170205-13247625 GCA_963859945.1 Euplagia quadripunctaria | reverse complement strand
CGGCGCGAAGGCGACCCGCCACTTTTGCCGATACGCGATGAATGACGTCACAGTCTTCACGGTCTTTCTCGAGAGCGTTTTTTAAGTTGGTGCACTAAAATCACTGTATCTTGGTAATTTATGATCCGATTAAAAAAATTTAAACACAGTATTTATTGTTTTTTCTATAGCTATAAATCTGCATACTTAACAAAAACGTGACTGATCCTCATTAAACGGTCATGCATGCATGACAGCACGTAACGCATGTCATGCCGCATGATCGTCTAGGGTCCGCTTCACGAAATACAATAAAGTAAGATTACTTACCTACCTACACACTCTTTGTATAAAGAGAGAAGACAAACAAATCAGAGAACGCTAATAATGCTAACTTACCCAACAATAAAATAAACAAAATATTTATTATGGTATCACGTGGTATCACCTACCTTCATATTTCACACATTACCGCTTTTGATATTTGATTGATGTAACTCGAAACTAATCTCATTAAATGTGGAGGTAGGTAAGTAATCTTACTTTATTGTATTTCGTAAAGCGGACCCTAGACGATCATGCGGCATGACATGCGTTACATGCTGTCATGCATGCATGACCGTTTAATGAGGATCAGTCACGTTTTTGTTAAGTATGCAGATTTATAGCTATAGAAAAAACAATAAATATTGTGTTTAAATTTTTTTAATCGGATCATAAATTACCAAGATACAGTGATTTTAGTGCACCAACTTAAAAAACGCTCTCGAGAAAGACCGTGAAGACTGTGACGTCATTCGTCGCGTATCGGCAAAAGTGGCGGGTCGCCTTCGCGCCGCCAGCTTGGTAAGCTTTTAGTCCAGCGCAGTTAGTGTGACGATTGCTGATTTTTCAGATTATTTTTGAAGTGATCAGTCAGATAAGTATTGCATTGTCCCAAAATACAAGCGTTAATGCACCTAATAAGCTTTTTTTGACTGTGCCGAAAGATGCACAAATAATTTAAAAAAATGGTATAAAGCAATGCGGGGAGATGACAAAACTCCACTGTCAAGCCGAAGTGGTTTATAGGTACTGTTACGAAGATCATTTTGACGTAAGTACCTACAGTATCCTAGCTAGAGTGTCTACCTAATATCAGTAGGTACAATATGGTCAACGGATATAGTGCTAATCATTCGTAAAGTTAGCAGTTTCGATGCGCAGTAGACAATTTAGTATGAAAAAGCTGCACTGCGCATGTCAAACAGCTAAAAGTCACGAATAGATCCACTGACCGTATAGAGTATAATATTACCTACGTATTGTGCATCATTTCTATCATTTCTTAATAACTTTTGAATTTCTGCGGATAGCTTTGATGTTCGTTCATTAATGCCTAATGCCTACCTACTCAAATAAACAATCGAACACAAGGATATTCGAGCCCAGGGCTGTACTCAGACCACCACCGCGATGTTACAGAGAGGATTTTTCGAGAGAGATTTATACGTGGGAGAGCCATGCTTCGGCACGTATGGGCCGGCTCGACCGGAGTGATACCACGGCCTCACAGAAAACCGGCAGTGAAGCAATGCTTGCATTGCTTTTCGCCGCGTAAATGAGGTTACCGGAGGCCCTAACCTTTTCCTCTCCCCAATTCCCGTCCTTCCCCTCTCCACTCTTCCCGCTCGTCCCCCCTCTCCCCCTACTCCCACCTTAAAGGGCGGCAACGCACTTATGACTCTTGAGTTACAGGTGCTCATGGGCGGCGGTAGTCATTTACCATTAGGTGACCCGTCTGCTCGTTTGCCCCCTATACCATAAAAAAAGAGGTGCCCTGAACGGGCAAGTGATTTTGTCATGTGATAAACGCGATCTGTGATTCTGTGTGAAAGCGCGCCTGCCGCCTGACGCCCGTTACTGTCTGTTGAGTATTGTTTTATTTGTATCCTCCCATTCGGATAAAATGATCAAACACTAGTTTTCGTCATAGTCAACTTCGTGTATAGCTAAAGAATTATCTTGTTCAAACTGAGGGTTTGCCACGCAAAACAAGCATTTTCTTTTTCCTGCGAAAAACATGCAGTAGGGTTTGTGCTTTGCACTTGTTAGAGATAATATTAGAATGATTTAAATAATTCAGAAAAATCTCATCGCCAGAACACGCAGTTAAAGTAGGTAAGTAGTTAGATACCTATTTTAGGTACTTAGTAGGAATAGGTAGGTATAGACTTACTTACCTTTTCATTTTAGCCCTACAAAACCGACCTCCCTTAGGTAGCTACCTACTCGTATCTATTTAGATATCAATAGATACTTACTATTAATATAAATACTGTTATACTAATAATATAACATCAAATTATAGTAAAAACTAAATAATTAACATACCACGACATCAGCGAAACGGTGAATAACATGAACCAAACTAGCGATTTTGCACGAGTGGAGGGCGCGATTCGCGACGTGTAACGTCATCATTCCAAGCGCAGCTCCGAGCAAGCGTTTCGAAATAACCGAACAGAAAACTTTAATAACTTTGTCATTTCTTGTTGGACTTAATGATTCAACCTTTAAAAAACAAAATGATCAGAATGTTATAGCGCATACGCTCTTATATTTAGAAATCTAATATTTTGTTATGTGAATGATCCTCATTGTATTGATTGATGCGAATGACATGCAACTACGTGCTGGTAGTTGATTGACAATTCCTATTATTTTCATATTTATAATTTTTTTTATATAAAAATATGCCTTTGACAAAGACATTTTCATACCAGCGCAGAAAACCTGTTCACTGTACTATCTATATAGACTAAATAAAATGATTATACCAAGTGAATTTAGTGAATTGTCATGTTGCATGATAGACTCTCAATAGGTCTTTCATGCCGCATGATGACTCAGCACGTCATGACGCATGATCGTCCAGGGTCCGCTTATGTTATGATACGGTTTGGTTTAAGTTTAAGTTTTATTTGATACGATTTTTTCATTACGATCTTAGAGGCATACAATTCGATCTGGGTGAATCTGGGCGATCATATCTCGTTGAATCGATTAAATAAATCGGTTGAGCGTAAAGCTTTGAATCGATCTTCTTAAAGATTGATGCAGGTCGGGCATCCCTATTTCAAATTAAATGTCAAATTGTCAACTCCACAATAGGTAAGAGTTGATTTGATGTTTGCTGGACTTGGAATTTCGTTATTCAGCGCAAGGTATTATTATTTGTAATATAAAATGCTAAATGTTATTAGTTCGGTATAGACAAAAATAATAAACATAACATAACCTTCTGAGTAACTTTAAAACATTAACCTAGATATAACTTATTTATTTTTAGGTTTTTTAAAGTTAGCTGGAATTGTATCTTGGATCATAAATATTTAAGAAAACATGCTTTTAAGACTACCGAGATATCTGCAAGTTTTTAATATAAATAAACAATTATTATTACAACAAATTAGGTGTTTCAATAATAGCAGCAAGTCAAATATTAATATATTGGGAATCGAAACTTCTTGCGATGACACAGGCTGTGCTATTATTAATGAACAGTGCAAACTGTTATCAGAAACTTTGTATTCTCAAAATTTAATGCACTTGAGGAATGGAGGCATCATACCAGATATAGCACAGGATCTTCATAGGACTTACATAAAGCCAACTGTAGACAAAGCTTTAGAAGAAGCAAAATTATCTATGGAAGATATTACAGCTATTGCGGTTACTTTAAAACCAGGCCTGCCTCTTAGTTTAGCAGTAGGCATGAAGTATGCAAAGCATTTAGCTCGTCGTTTCAAGAAACCTATAATACCTATACATCACATGCAGGCCCATGCTTTAGTAGCAAGGATGCATCATAATATCAATTTTCCATTTCTGGTTCTATTAATATCTGGAGGTCATTGTTTACTAGCTGTTGTTCAAGATGTTAATAATTTTAAATTGTTAGGTGAGAGCATGGACTGTGCTCCAGGTGAAATCTTTGATAAAGTTGCTAGACGAATGAAATTAAGAAATTTACCTGAGTATTCCAAGATATGTGGAGGACAAGCAGTGGAAATAGCAGCATCTAAAGCGACAAACCCTCATCAGTTTAAACTACCTCTACCATTGGCAGAATACAAGGACTGCAATTTCAGCTTTAACGGCTTAAAGACATCAGTTCTTTATAATTTACACAAAAAAGAACAAGAACACAACACTGTAGCCCATAAACTGATACCTGAAATAAATGATTTGTGTGCAGCTATGTTGATGGCCACTACAAGACACCTAGTACATAGAACACAAAGAGCTATGTCCTTTTGTCTAGAAAATAATCTGATACCTGAAGAAAACCAACAGTTAATAGTCTCAGGCGGGGTGGCGTGTAACAATTATATATTTAATGCTTTACAAATATTGTGCAATGAGACCTCTTACGAAATTTATAGACCAGCTCCTAAACTATGTACTGATAATGGAGTCATGATAGCATGGAATGGCTTGGAGAAATGGAAAAAGGGTTTAGACATCATTTCAGATTTTAATACTTTAGATATAGAAGGCTCTAGTCCAATAGGAGAAAGTTTTATAGAAAAAGTTATTGCAGCTAAGATTTCAACCAAAATGATGAAAGTAAAATTAAAAATGTTGTAAAAATATATTATGCCCACATTATAAAAGAGAATCAAAATACAATGCTTTGAACTGAAGTAATGTTTGAATTCAATACTTATTTAACATGGCATAGGGCATGGGTGTACTGAAGGGTTGAGGGGCAGGGGAGGGCAGCTTAATTTTGGGACAATCCCCCTCCCCAGGATGACAAAAAAAAATTTTGCTCAACCCCCCGCCCCAGGATGACAAAAACAAATTCCTCCCTCCCCTCTCTGGACTAAAAGCTGGGTACGCCCATGCATAGGCATAATTATGTAAATCTACATAAGTATTCAAATGACTATAACACAGTATGATAATTTGAAACAAACATGTATGTTCACTTTATCTAAAATCATTAGGCCGAAGGTGTGCTTGTTTGCATCCGAACTCTGATCCGAAGATCCCTGTTGTCACCGAAATCTACTTGTTTGAACAGTGCTTTACGGTTTGGTATGAGTGTGAATGAGGCCGTATGCCTTGCCATGGAATGATATAAAACTATTTTTGCCAGATCATCTAGGTACTACATGTTAATTAGTATGAGAGACATTGTATAACTCAACCCCATAAATGTTATCATCCCTATCATATTGGTTGGACTAAAAGGTTATTTTCATCTGAAAATATAGCTGTGTCCCAATTAGGGGTGGCACACCGGGATAGCGGACCAAATCAAGGACTTAAAAATACCGTTATTTATTTCACAAAAACCGGGATTGTCCGGATTATTAATTTTTTTTCAAATATAAGGAGAGTTTCTTCACATAAACTATCTACTAAATAGTCCGAACAAAGCCTAAACATTTGGTTTGGATAGGCGAGCCCGTTCTTGAATTATAAAATTACAACGAAAAGTGGCGTTGATTTTTATTTATATGGATAACACTGAATAGTTAAAGTAGTATATTTCATATTAAGAAAGGTAATGATGGAGAGTTTTCAGTAAGTAACTAATAATTATTATATTTAAGAAAAAAAAAAACCTATGGAAGAAGAAAGGAACTGAAAAGCGAATAATAATTTAAAAAATTCACTTGTTAGGCTAACTAAATTCATACATTAATATAATTTTGAGACGACGCCAAGCATAGCTACAAAGAAGCAGATTAATTACTACTTAGAATGAAATTATAATAACTAGAGATCGCGTGGTGGTCGAATTTCGACCATGGTTTATTTCATTGGCCAATATTACTTTACCTGTCATTGTATAGACTTTTGTACCATGACAGGTCAAAACATATACTGGACACTCATAGCTGTATGTACCCGGTTTTGCATTTTTTTTAACTTTGTAGCAAATATTGTTCAAGAATTTTAGCATTCGTCACTTCTTCTCTGTATAAACTATAAGTGTGCGAAATTTCATACTCCTCCGTCCGCCCAATTTTCGTAAAAAGGGATCCAAAGTTTTCGCTTCAAGTATTAATATATATATATGAATACATACGAATAAAAGAAACTCATACCCAAAAATATAATGCCTTTACTGAGAAAATTATATTAGAATTTCCTCTTTAAATCAAATACTTACTTATAAATATATTTGTCAGGTATGAAAGTAACTGATTCAAGTTTTTATTTTGGTGTTTTTTTTTGCAGAACATCCTACGTTTAATCATTTACTTTTGTTTTGTAAAAGATTAGTTTAGCAGTGTTAAAAGCAATTTTATAATTTTTATTAGAGCTGATTAAAAATGAATTTTAATTTTTTTTCGTTAGAATTTTTTTTTTTTTAAATTTAATCCTATTCGAATTAAGAGGGGGTACTGTAGATACTCTCCTGCTTTTGTAAAGTGAATAATTACTGTGGGAATTGATAAGACTAGATTAAAAACGATTTTTATAGTATTACCTACTTAAATACATAAATGTTTTCGTTGATGACTATTTTGAAATGATCTATCACAATCAAATCGAATCAATTGACTAAATTTACTTCATACAAGATGTAAACCTTGTCAACTTCGAAACAAGGTCTTATTTCAAATTTAAACAAGCAGGTAACATATGTCGCTATCGAAATAAGCAATTTATTTGTCGACAAAAGTCTGACACGCTTAAATAAACTTTAATACCACGTAGTGAGAGCCGCTATCCGTTGAATGCCATTTATTTTGCTCTGTATTTTTAGTTTCAGTATATAGCAATGTACTCTGTGGTTTTTAGTATGCGTCTTCTTCAGGTATCGATTAAAATAACGTCATCTTAGTTCGTTTTAAACAAGTTTTTATACGGCATTTGAATAAATGGGGACTCTCGCTGCGTGGAAATAAAGTTGCCACCGCACGTTTCTCACTTTTCTAGTTTCGGTTAGTTCTTTAGATCACGTCGCGGATACCGCATTCTAGGATGTTACTATTACGCGTGTGTATGAGTACCGTTGCTATGGCTATCCTACCTGACTGCGCCAGTTAGATCAACGTAGGTACCAAAAATTGATGTTTTTAAAAACATATGAAACACGGACGGTTGACTGTCAGAACAGATTACTGTACAGAACTGATCTTTGTTTCAATGACGCATCTTAATGATTTATTACTAAGTAAATTTAATACCTTTTTATATGCCGCGTTAAAATGTTTGTTGATTTATTGTTAAAATCGAAAAAAGCTCAGGAGAAGCTTTCGATGACATATGAACTACCACGAACTATGCAACCCCAAAATAGCGTCCTGTCTCAAAACTGGCTTCAAGGCCCATCAGGCGGACCTTATTGACATTTACGAAATAATAATATGCGAGTAAGGGCACATCCTCTCTTCTGCTTTTATCAATGTTGATATCGATAGTAGGAATGGAAAATCTCTAGACGACCTCGGTTGTCAAATCTGTCAATTCCTAATTTCCTAGCATGACTTGTATGAGAGTGTTACTAACCCTACTGTTTTAACAGTAGCTTTGCTGTTTTTACATTGATGTCGCTCTTTTCTGTTTCATTTTGAATTTTTACTGTTTTTCAATTAGCGTTCATTTTTGTTAACCACTTAAATGTATAGTTATGAAATACAACGCAACCAAACCAATTTACGCAACAGAATATCGACTGCAACATTACAACTAAATCCGAATAACCGATTGCTATTCATTTGAAACCACAGTACATGAAGAAATTTAACAAAAATATGTATGATTTCAAAAAGAAAAAAAATTCTGAAAATACTTAAGATGAAAATAATTTTACTTTGATTTTTGTTTTTTATTATGTTGTAATCAATTTTATAATATAACAATATATGTGAGTCCTACTATCTAATAAAAGTAGGTAATTGTTTTAATTGTATGAGGAAAGTATGAAATCTACCCTTTTTTACTTTACCTACTGTTTTCTCCTGTTTTTTATTGGTGAGCTGCTGTTTTTTAGTTTTTTGGGGTTGGCAACACTGCTTGTATGCAATCTATATTTGCATCAATGTGACCAGATTTGGCAGAATTCTGCGATTTTAGCAGAATTAGATCCCCTATTTAGGGCTTAGCAGATTGTGTCGCAGATTTGAAAAGATCGCAGTTTTTGGCAGAATCAAATAACATCTCAGCAAAAAATTAGCTTGATTAACAATCGCAACATTTACAATTTATGTGAGTTTCTGCTAAGTAGTTGTACTAGAGCAATGTTTACAAAACTGTACATTTTTTAAATTTTGTACTAATTTGCTTACTGTACTGGAAACCCTTAAATAAATTTTAGGGGAATGAAATTAAAATATGAGCAGAGCTACCGTTCCGAGTGGGAGAAGGATCCACTGTTTTCCTCTTGGCTATCAAGATCCACGGATGACAGCAATACCGCTTTTTGTGAAGTATGTAATATGAAATTAGTTTCTCGACTTTCAGTTCTCAAAGATCATTTAAACTTAGCGAAACACAAAAAAATATCATTGGGTAATAGTATTAGTCATAGTAATTTTACCTATTTTTGCTGTAAACATTTATTTTATTCTGATTTGTCTAATTGGTGCAAACGTTCTGTGCAAAAACGTCTGTCACAGAAAAGACAAAGAAAGTTGAGATCAAAATACGTTAATTTCTGGCGGAACACAATTTACGATTTTGAGTTATGGATCATTTGAGTGAATTATTAGAAAAATGTTTTCATAATTCAGAAGTAACAAAATCGTTTTCATGCAAACAAACGAAAGCTACCGCATTAACATATTTTAATGTTTTAAAACCCGCAGTGGAGAAAGAAGTATCCACACTTGGTCGATTTCGTAAAGGCCATAATGATTTTGCTTAAGTCCAATACTGCTTGTGAGCGCATATTTTCTCAAATGAATAATATAAAAACTGACTTGCGGAACAAATTTAAAAATGAACATGTTGCTGCAATCTTACATGTCAAACAGGCAGTAAAAGGACAGGGTGGGTGCGTATCACAAAATATTTTAAAGTTAGCTCAAAAATCGACAGCTCTGCAGACACATATATATATATAGATATATATATGTTTATTATTCATTAGAAGAATTTTGACATTGAAAATAAAAACAAATAGCAGACTTTGACAGATTTTAGCCTAGCAGTTAGCATATTATTCAATTTAAATCTGGTCACACTGATTTGCATTTGCATTTCTGTATCTACATTTTGCTCTTTGTTTGCGGTAAGAGTATGTTTTGAATTATAGTATATATAACCTTAACAGTTGCCAAATAATGTGTAGCGACGTAACCTTAACGTAGTTACCCTATTATAGACTGCAAATTATATTCATATCTCATTAGAGACCGCAAAAATGGATATCCTAGAAAGAATCTACCAAAACATCAGACTGCAAATTATTAATTTGCGGAATACGCTACCGAAAACTGTTGATCAACTAAATAAATCAGTGACGAATTTGAGATTACCACCGTTTACAAAAGACAATGTGCTGTATTATTACGTTCCATTGCAAGGTCTGATTAGTTATACAACTTTATCAGTGAGTGTAATGAACCCACATTTAATGGTCAGGTAAGAAAACATTGCATGCACGCAATTAACATTTAGCTTTACTGCAGTTTTTTTTTCAATTTACTGTGTTCTAATGAAACATGATGATGAATGACTTCATTTGTTTTCCATTACAGATTATTTCCTCAAAGAGATATAACAGATGTTTTATTTCTGAGTGCGGGAGGGGGTGCAGGACTATGGCTTTGGGCAAGACCACATATGGCGGCAGCAGCACCAGCGCGGCGGTTTTCCTGGGCATTCCTAGGTGGTTGTTTATGGCCCTTAGGATCTATATTCTTATGGGCTATTTTAAGGAGTTCAGTTGGTAAACGGCCAATCATAGGCACAGTTTTAGGTGTTACCACTGGTGCTATGCTCACTAATATTGCTTTAGATTATTTTCACTATGTAGAGCTTATGTTCTGTGGTGAAGTGCAGCTACCTGATGAAACATACACTCCCAACAGTGATGATGAAAAGTATGACATTGATATATAATATGTTTTTGGAGTACTTTCATTTTTGGTTTTTGCTTCAGTGATTATAAAATCTAAATTAGGTATATGGAAAGAATGGTATATTTATTTTTATGCACATATTTTGGTAATAATAAGTCATGTTATATGCACCTTTAAGTATGTTGATGTTGTACTCCTAAAATCTGTCTAGTCTTTCACTAAGTGCTTTGAATAAAACCCTAAAAACTTATAAATTGTTTTATTAAGATAGTTATCATTACATTTTATTGAAAGTACCATACTGTAAACTTGTGACATTATGTATCCAATATTTTAAAATAATTTCTGAAAAGTTTAACAAGTTACATTACATACACATTGTGACAATCTTACTTATAAAGTGCAGATAAATTGTACCACTATACCCTAATGATATTTTTAAAAGAAATTTTCAATGTATGCTCATCATTGGTTTTCCATCGTCGTTAATGTGTGGTGCTTGATAACACCATGAACATTTCATTTGTAGCTATTTCTATAAATAGAGTTAGGTAGTATAAAAATGTAGTCGACCCTGACGACGATGGCCGCAACGGCAACCTACAAATGCAATAGAAATTTTCAATATCATAAAGTCTCTGAAAAATACAAAATCATCAGGTTACGACAACATCACCACGGAACCAATTAAATTAATATCAGTATATATAGCGCAACCACTAGCTTACATTGTAAACTTATCGTTAGAACAAGGATGTTTTCCAGAGACCTTGAAATTATCCGTAGTGAAACCCTTGGACAAAAAGGGTGCAAAAATAGATAAGAATACTACCCATATCGCTGACCCCTATATTATCCAAGGTCTTTGAAAAGGTCAATCAAGACCCTCTTAGGTCTTAAGTTTTTTAGATAAATATGAAGTATTGGCCAAAGAACAATTTGGATTTAGGAAAAATAAATCAACTCAACTTTCCACATTTATGTTGGTAAGATTTATAATATAGAGTTAACAAAAAAACACCTTCGTTTCTACTTTTTTTAGGTCTAAGTAAAGCTTTCGATTTTGTAAATCATAATATCCTTTGGGATAAATTAGACAAATGTGTTATTCGGGGTATAGCTCGGAAATGGCTTGAATCCTATTTAAGTGGCAGAAAGCAAATAATTAGAATAACTAAATTTAATGATAGTACAAATAGCTTAGAAACCTTTGACTCCGAGCCTAGGTATAATTTCCACGGAGTTCCGCAAGGGAGTATCTTGGGCCCCTTGCTATTCCTCATTTATATTAATGATTTACCTAAAGCTATTAATGTATGCATCATGATTGCATTTTGTTTGCAGATGACACTACAATTATTGTTGAATGTGATAGTATGAACACGTGTGAAAGTAAAATAAATAAGGCTTTACAAGATGTAGGAAAGTGGTTGCATAGTAATAAATAAAAAATTAACATCACAAAAACTAAAAATAAACACTTTAGGTCAGCCAAAACCAAAGATATAGCTTTGAATATTAAGTTTGAAAAGGAAATAATCGAAAAAATACATAGCACAAAGTTTCTTGGTATTGTCGAGGATGAAGACTTAACATGGAAGGAACACATTGATACTGTCAGCAAAAGGATAAATAAATTCGTTTTCGCTTTAAAAAAAGTTAACGATGTTACCTCTCGACAAACCTCACTTTTGGTATAATATGCCTATGTCTGCTCCATAATTCGCTATGGTATATTAGTCTGGGGGTACTCGTCTGACATATTGCGGGTCTTTATTGCACATATAAATGTATTCGCGCTGTTGAGGCGCTGATGTGTGCAACCCCGCTCACACATCGATCGGCGCGATGACGCGGGGTGCGAGCCAACGCCCGCGCCATTACCACTCTCACTCGGCTTGCAAGCGTCCCAACGCAATCACGTACGCAAATTTTGATCAACGAACAATCCCGCTTCGTACTACAAATCTCGACATTTTCGAGCCGGATTCGGAGTTGAAACGGCCATCTTTGCGTCGAACACAACGGCGTATCTTCGAGATCAGACGGAGGTCAAAGAGGACACGTTCGCTGAGTTCGCCAAGAGAAAAAGTCTCGGCCACGCCTAGCAGAGAATACCAAGAAAAGGGGTAAAAGTGCAGTTCATACACGTGAGTTCGTTCCGATTTTTACTTGCGCAGACTGTAAGTTCATTACAACTCATTCAAATTCTACTACTAATTACAAGTAGCTTCCTATACAATCCTACACATTTTCCATGCGAATTGCAGAACTATATCGCACCTAGATCACAGTTTTATTCTCCAATGAGATAATTGCCATCTTCTATAAGCTATTTTCATTTCATACTGCCCTATTCTTGCTAATTGGTGTCTGTTTGCAACAATAATCACTGAAGGGTGTGGTGTGGTGTACATATATACCTACATATTAAAATTAATTTTGAACATTCTAGAAACCTAAAGACGCACGCGGTCGGTCTGCGGCGCCGAGCCGAGAGGGTGCGAGCGGTGCGACAAGATCTTCAGTCTCACTTGCTTACATTGCCTGACGCTGCTCGAATGTTCGATTGCTTTGCTTTCTGACTACAAGGCGTGTGAAAATTTACGTATCATTTCAATTTGCTTAATTTATTTTCTTCTCATTTTATTTGCATCCATTTCGTTCGATATTTATTAAGGAAATTTATTAATTTAATCATGGATCTTAAATCATTTAAGAAAACTAGAGCTTCATATAAATCAAAATTAACTATATTTAAAACTTATCTCGAACGTCTTTTGCCTAGTGAAAAATTAAATCCATTGCAAATACATGAATTAACTTCGCGTTTGTCCATTATCCAAGAACTATACAATAATTTCGATACAACTCAAACTGAAATAGAACAATTGACGGAAATTCCAGATAGTGAGTTCAAGGAGAGAGAGACGAGTTACTTCAGTACAGTCGCCACTGCGCTGGAGCTGCTCGGGCGGAACTCCACCGCGGCGCCTGCTTCTGCGGGCCACGACGACTCGTCGGCTACGGGCACAGTGGGTATTTGCACTAGGCCTAACCTAAAATTACCTACCGTACATTTACCTTCCTTCACTGGACGCTATGACACTTTCAATTCACTCATACACACAAACACATCGATACCTAAAATTAATAAATTCCATTATTTGCATTCATCACTCAAGGATAGTGCTTCATTAATTATTCAGTCGTTGGATTTGACTTCAGACAATTATGATGTGGCTTGGGACTTATTATGCGATCGGTTTAACAATAAAAGGATCTTAGTAAACAACCATATTCAAGCACTGTTTGAAATTTAACCTATGTTCAAAGAATCGTCTCAAGCGTTACGTAATATCGTTGACACGGTTAATAGAAACTTGCAATCTCTTCAACTTGCGATCGGTTCAGCCGTGTCACAATTGCAACATAATATACCTTCAGCAGGAAAGCAACAAATACGAACAACAAATATTTCATTATCTGCTACACATCACAGTCAGGTATTATTATCAACCGCTGTGATTAATATTGAAGACCACAATGGTCACTTACATCAAGTACGTGCCTTGCTAGATAACGGAAGTACCTCCAGTTTCATTACAGAAAATTTACAAAACCAATTACAAATTCCTACATATCTCACTTCTATATCAGTTCAAGGATTAAATAATCAGTTTTCGAAAATCACAAAGAGATGTGACGTCACTATATCATCTCGATCACAGGGTGGCTATACGACTAACGTCAATTGTTTTGTTGTTCCGCTAATCACTCAATTTATACCTACCACAAGGATAAATTGCGACAACTTCAATATTCCTCCTCACATCCACCGCGCAGACCCAACATTTGCTATGCCGTCCGAGGTGCAGATGTTGTTGGGTGCTGATATCTTTTGGGAAGTCCTAACAAATAACCATATTCCATTAGGAAAACAAAGACCAACCCTGGTTGAAACAAAATTTGATTAGTTGGTATCTGGTTCAATACAAACATCTACAAATCACATACAATCAAACAAACATTCATACATAAATACAGTCCATTGTCATTTTGCAAAAAATGTTGAGCTTCAAGAAAAACAACAATTTTCTTGAATCAGATTCGTTTCCCACGACTCAGCCATGCCTCCCTAAAGGTGAGGGTGAGTGTGAAACCATATTCAAGGAAACCACTAAACGCCATTCGGGTGTCATAGTGACGATTCCACTAAAAGAATCCCCCGAGTGTTTGGGTCAATCAAAGGACCAAGCACTTATCAGATTTCAATCATTGGAACGCAAGTTTCAGCGTAATCCTACCTTTAAGGAAAAATACATTAATTTTATGCACAAATACCTAACATTAGGTCACATGACAGAAAATACAAAACCACACACTGACACTATTTCATATTTTTTACCTCATCATGGGGTGTTACGTGAAAATAGTCTAACAAGAAAATTACGCTCGGTTTTCGACGCGTCAGCTGTTACCAGCACGGGAAAATCTTTCAATGACATTCAACACATTGGCCCTAAGGTACAAGACGATTTAATTGACATCCTGATTCGGTTCCGCCAGCATAAGTATGTTGTTACTTCAGACATTGAGAAAATGTATAGGCAAGTTTTAATTAATGAAGATCAAAAATGTTTACAGCAGATATTTTGGAGGTCGGATCCTACTCAGGAGTTAAAACAATATAAACTGAACACAGTCACATACGGCACTGCCTCCGCACCTTATTTAGCCACAAGATGTATTAGGCAATTATGTTTAGAATGCCCTGACAAACATGTAAGTGAAACAATCTTACACGATTTTTATGTAGATGATTACGTTTCTGGAGGTGATTGCATACAAAAAGTCATACACACTTGTAATTATGTAATTCAGCAACTAGAGAGTGCTCACTTTTATTTACGAAAATGGCGCTCTAATGAGTCGTCTATAATCAATAATATTAAAACTATGAACAAAAATGATGAATTATTTAATTTAAATAACAATGAGCATTCAAAAACATTAGGATTAAACTGGTCATATAAGGAAGATAAATTACTATTTAGATCAGCACATATAAATACACACCATACTAATAAACGTACAATTCTATCAACTATAGCACAAGTATTTGACCCGCTAGGTTTGATTAATCCTTGCATGTTGCAAGCAAAACTTATTCTACAAACATTATGGTCCAAATATTTATCATGGGATGATAATGTACCCAATGAAATAGAGTCACAGTGGAGTCAATTTATATCACAATTACCTCAGTTAGTGGAAATTGCAGTACCACGACGAATATTTCAAGATTTTGTTATTAAGGCTGAGTTACACGCTTTCAGCGATGCTTCCATAAGGGCATATTCAGGCTGCATTTACATTCGTACAATTACAAATGAGGAAAGGGTGTGCGTTCATTTGCTTGTTGCTAAAAGTAGAGTGACTCCATTAAAGAAAAGGTTAACAATGCCACGTCTTGAACTGTGTGGCGCTCTTTTAGCGACACAGTTGGCTAACAGGGTAATAAACTCATTACGCACAAAAATAGATGAAACATTTTTTTGGTGTGACTCAACCACACCGTTAAGTTGGATAAAAACTTGCAGTAAACAAAATTTAAATATGTATACAATAGAGTTAATTTTATTAATCAAAATTCTAGTCCTAATGCCAACTGCATTATGTACCGACGGAATTGAACCCCGCAGATATAGGCTCTCGGGGCCTCAATGCTAGGCAACTCAAATCCTCCCTTTTGTGGTGGGAAGGTCCACACTTCTTACACTCCACAGAAATCCACTGGCCCATACAACCTCAAGACACAAACATGAATGAATTGCCAGAGATCAAGTTTGAATGTCACTTTAGAGTAGATAAAATTGATGATGATTTTACAAAAAAATATTCTAGTTTTAGTACATTACAACATATTGTAGCATACATAAAAAGATTTACACATAACTGTCGAAATCCAAAAAATAAACTAGTTGGACATTTGCTGTTGTCAGAGCTTGAGTCTGCTACAATGTCACTTTGCAAAATTGTTCAAGTAGAAACATTCTGTAAACAATACACTATTTTAATAAACAAACATAACTTACCTGCTAAGGACAAACTTTTAAACTTAAATCCGTTTGTGACCGAGTTGGGGATAATGCGTGTTGGAGGTAGGTTATCGAATAGTAATTACAACTATAATACAAAACATCCTATATTACTACATGCATCACACCATGTTACAAAATGATTAGTAAGGCAATACCATAAACTATTAATGCATGCCGGCCCCCAACTTTTATTGGCCACATTACTACATAAGTATTGGATTGTCAATGGCCGTAACTTAGCTAGGAAGGTTACCCGTGATTGCATGGTTTGCTGTAGGTTTTCAGGCAAATCATTTCAGTCCATAATGGGAAACTTACCCGAACAAAGATTACATGCAAATTATCCATTCTCAAACACTGCTGTCGATTATGCGGGACCAATCATGATAGCCGACAGAAAAGGTAGAGGGTGCAGATTACAGAAGGCGTATATCTGCGTCTTTGTATGTCTAGCGGTACGCGCTGTGCACATTGAGTTAGTAACTGAATTAAGCTCACAGGGTTTTATTGCAGCACTGAATAGGTTTGTGGCCCGCAGAGGTAATCCCAATACAGTTTACTCGGATAATGGCACAAATTTCGTGGGGGCATGTAGTGAGTTAGAGAGATTTTTAAAGGCAAATTGCAATGATATAATGTCTCATTCGGCTGAAAACGAAATTATTTTCAAATTTAGTCCCGCATACAGCCCACACTTCAATGGCTTGGCAGAAGCCTATGTGAAGTCGATTAAACATCATTTAAAACGTGTCTTAGCTATGGCTAATCTAAATTATGAGGAAAAGTACACTTTGTTGGTGCAAATAGAGGCAATATTAAATTCCAGACCCCTCACTCCCCTATCGTCTGACCCATCAGATCTTGTTCCACTTACACCTGCGCATTTTCTTATTGGACGAACCGCTAGTATGCTGCCTGGTCCCCAGGTGGAAGAAGCTCAAATTACCAACCTTACCAGATGCATGAAGGTTCAAGCAATAAAAAATCATTTTTGGCACCGTTATTATAAGGAATACATTTCAGAACTACAAAGAAGAACCAAATGGCGCAGTGATGGAGGGCAACAACAAATCAACGACCTGGTCCTGGTGAAGGACGATCGCCTTCCTCCTACAAGATGGCTGCCGGGACGAGTCACCACAGCATACCCTGGCACTGACGGGGTCAATCGAGTGGCAGACGTACGCACGGCTGCAGGGACCCTCAGGAGGGCCTTTAATAGGCTCTGTCCGCTCCTGGCTTTAGAACGGGACGTTCCAAGGGGGGCAGCTTGTTAAGGCGCTGATGTGTGCAACCCCGCTCACACATCGATCGGCGCGATGACGCGGGGTGCGAGCCAACGCCCGCGCCATTACCACTCTCACTCGGCTTGCAAGCTTCCCAACGCAATCACGTACGCAAATTTTGATCAACGAACAATCCCGCCTCGTACTACAAATCTCGACACGCGCCATATTTAATATCAAATGGTCTGAATCATGTAAACCGATTTTTAAACCCGAAAATCTTTTGACGGTTCCTTGTATCGACCGGCCACTACGAAGTAGCCAAATTTGTAAAATATAACAAGGAACTGTTTGAAACACAAAATAATATAATTAAACGCACAGTCACTCAGACACAGCTAAAAATGCCAGTACCTCGACTCGAGATGTTTAGAGTGAGTTGTGTGTATATGGCACCGCTTATTTATAATGCGCTGCCTGAAAATATAGTTACTCTACCGTACCATAAATTCTGTTCAGCTTTACGGAAATGGTTGATAGAAGAGAGCTTTTACTCAGTTAATGAATTAAAAAAAAAAAATCGCCTCTTGATCCTATCATTATAGAAATGCATTATAATGTACTAATACGAAAGATTGTGTATATTAGACAAATACTACAAACAATTTCAATTGCCTCATATAATTTTGCATGCGTGTCAGTTTTAATTTAATTCGTAATTGTATTTTCTATTTTTTAATTTTTATTATTCAATGCCATCATTGTGTACCTACCTAATATTTGCATGCCACTACGTATGGCTAAATGTGTCTTATGCTCATGATTCACTTGTCATCCTTTTACCACATTTTAAGCAAATAAAGATATTTCTCTTTATTAAACTTGAAACTTATAAATTACATTTTTAAATATGTATAAAACAAAATATATATTTTAAAATATAAAAAATAGTAGACCACCGACATCGGGTACAGGGACCAAGACACCGGTGGTTAGGGCTCCAAAGACAGGAACCTCCTCACCATACGGGCCGTGTCGAGGAGAACTGCTTTCTGCATCAGTCCCTTGATCCAGCCGTCTAACGCGAGCCTCTTAAGGTGTTGATCGAGGCTCTTGGCTATTAATCCATGAGCAGATATGACAATCGGAACAATGATCGCCGAATCAACATCCCACATATCGACAACCTCGTAAGACAAATCCAAATATTTTAATTGTTTTTCTTTTTCAACTTTCACGAAGTTCCCGTCATGAGGAACAGCGATATCGATAATCATTGCGCGGCGCTCTAATCGGTCTATCAGCACTATATCAGGCTTATTGGCAACAATAGTTCTGTCAGTGATGATAGATCGATCCCAATACAATGTGGCACGACCATTTTCGAGAACTGGGTCGGGCACATACCTGTAATATGGCACCTCTGAATTCACAAGATTGTATTTAAGGGCAAGTTGTTGATGTACAATCCTGGCCACTTGATTGTGTCTTTGCAAATATTCCCCGTTGGCAAGACGAGAACATCCAGAAATAATATGCCTGATAGATTCACCGGGACAGTGGCATGCCCGACAGATGTCCACCGTACCATCTTTCAGAATATATTTCCGATAGTTATTCGTCATAACAACTTCGTCCATAATTGCAAAGACAAAACCTTCGGTTTCTCCGAAAAGATCACCGAACCGTAGCCAAGATGTGGAGGCTTTAAAGTCTATATCAGGCCCATTGAGGGCCCGATAAAAACGACCATGAAGTTCTTTGCCCTTCCATACCTCCCTGCGATCATTAGTACTAAGTACTACAGGCTTGCGCCAGTTCTCTTTAACCAGAGCGAGCGGAGTGAGTCCGTTGTCCACTGTGACCACATTACGATGCACTCCCACATCAGTATGAAGAAAATATTCTCTAAGGTTGTATATCTCGCGATTGTGTAGGGTCTTAATGTTTAAGAGTCCACGACCCCCAAACTTTCGCGGGATATACAACCTCATTACCGATGAACGTGGGTGGTGCATTCGGAATGCAGTCAGCAGTGTACGGACTCTCCTATCAAGGGCATCTAATTCGGTCTGAGTCCATCTAAGTATACCAAAGGAATACATCAGAACCGGCATGACCCAACCGTTGCAGGCACGCATTTTGTTACCCCCTGATAAAAGATTTTTAAGTACTTTTTTCAGGCGGCCAAAGAAGCGCTCCTGCAGCGCTTGTTTCATATGAGATTCAGGTATTCCTAATGACTGTGATATACCTAGATACTTGTAGCTTTCAGTGGCAGACAGAGATCTGAGTTTTGTTGAATCTGAAAGTTCGACTCCTTCAGATTCTACTATCACGCCTTTCTTTACATGCATGACTGCACACTTGTCCATACCAAATTCCATCTTGATAGAGTTACTAAAGTTTTCAGTCACCTTCAGTAACGCTGTCAATTGCAAATTAGTGGGGGCAATAAGTTTCAAATCGTCCATGTACAGAAGGTGAGATATAACTCGATCGTCTTTCTGCAACCTATAGCCTAGTCCTGAACCCTCTAACAGCGTACTGAGAGGATTCAAAGCTAGGCAGAACCACAAGGGACTCAAACTATCACCTTGAAATATACCCCGCTCGATCTTTATTGGTACATCGTTTGCCGCAATCTGCCGGCATCCTGGATAGCGAAGTGCCGTTCTCCACTGCCCCATACATGACTTCAAAAAAGTGCAAAGAGTTGTATCAATTTTGTACAACTCTAGCACTCTCAAAAGCCATGTATGTGGAACTGAATCAAAGGCCTTCTTATAGTCTATCCAACATGTCGCCAGATTCTTACGGTGACGACGTACCTGTTGGCTAATGACCATATCTATGATAAGGAGCTCTTTAGTGCCACGGGTCCCTATTATTATTATTATTAACGGGTTATGACCGTCAGGGTGATAAGAGGATACCGCACGGTCTTGTTTGAGTTCCCTACCTGGAACTCCACCATGGGACCTGAAGGAGAGGCGCTGGAGCAAGACCTGTCCCTCGGGAAATAGAGGCACTACGGTACCAGCTCGGCGGAGCTGGTACCGTTGAGCACCTGGCGAGGTGCTCATGGCTCAGTGGAAAGAACGACTTGAGCGATCGAGCGCAAATCACGGTACATGGCGGTAAGGCTTCCAAATCAATTCTCGAACATCTCAATGTTCGTTACTTTGATTATGACTAGTATACAATCAAAGGTACATTCTTATTAATTATTTGTACAGTTTTGATTGTATAAAAATTTGCTGGGTACTCTTCACATAAAATGTATTTTTGTTAAAAATCTGTTATTATTTTTACACATTTTATTCCTAATTCTTTTCGTTTTGATCATTTGAATGTTTCATAATAATAAAAATCTTTTTAACAAAAAATTAAACCGACGAAAAGAACTAAAAAGCAAAAAAATAAATAACTATAAAAATTTTATAATCTTATTTTGAGTCGGCGCCAAACAACCAACTGTACGTAGGTATAGTTAATCATTTTATTATTTGGCGTCGACTCAAAATTAGATTATAAAAATTTTATAGTTATTTATTTTTGCTTTTTAGTTCTTTTCGTAAAAATATATATACGGTTAAATTTAGAACCTTTTTTTTTTCGTCGGTTAAAAAGTAATAATTTCAGAGGAACAATATTATTATATAAGTATAAATTAATGAGTTTTCTTTTTTATATGACCATCAATACCATATATATTAGTACCCCGTGCTTCACCCAGGTGGAGATCCTAGGTGAAGCACGGGGCTGCACCCATATATTGTACCTAGAATACGGGACTGAAACAGCGGTATGTTTGAATTTTTCCTTGCTTTTGAAATTTGAAGTTTGTGTCTTGTAGAAGTACCTTAGTTTTAATGATGGGTGAGTGAGTCAGTGACAGAATCAAGGAACTGATTTGCAATAGTTTTTAAATTACAGGTTTAAATTGTATGAAATTTGAGAATATACCTAGTTATATTGGTCACTGAAAATTCAGGCTTTCAGGCGGGTCGAAAATGTCTTGAATAACATCGAGAAAAGGATGGTACGGCTCTGCCTTTGTTTTTTGATTTGCCTTGCCAGGGGCCGTGCCCCCAGAAAAAAATCAACCCTATTTGATAAAATTTTATTTAAAATTTGTATACAATATGGAAATGATGACGATTTTCAGTTGTTTTGAGGAGGCTTAGACCATTCCACATTCAAAATCAAGTGGTCATAACCATGTCCATTCAGCGTTTGAATAGCCTTAGCAGCATCAGCACGGAACTTGAAGTGAACGTACGCAAATCCTTTGCAGTGACCAGTACTCTGAAACAATTTCAACCTCATTATAAAACTTATTTTAATATATGCAACTACTGATTTTCATAATATACACATAAATTATATATAAATAAATTTCATAATAGCAATTTCGACCATTACATTACCAGTCTGTTTCAACTAGAGATGAAACGGATACCAGATTTCGGGTCATCGAATATCCGGCCGAAAATTGCAGAGTTAATCTTCAACACCGACTAGAAAAGGTAGAGGTAGAGAAAACAACAGTGATCAGTCTCACCTTCCAAAAAAACGCAATTTCATATGGAATTGACTTTGCTCGATACTTACTTCTATCCTTACATACTTCACAAGCTTTCTCTTCCTCAATTTTTTTCTAAAGTTGGCCTAAAGCGAAACCATTTGTATCCTCTTAATGCAAAGAATTATATTTATTTTGTTATGCGGCTTATAGTTCCTAAATTTGATATCCGGCCGGATTCTTGTTTACTATCGGGTATCCGGCCGGATACTGGATAGTTGCCAGATTTACATTTCATCTTTTTTTTTTTATTTGAAAAATGGTATAGGCGTTTGTCTTCCAACTCACCTGATCGAAAGTGACGATGAAGACGAAGATGGTACACGCCTATCCAAGAGATACCTATTAACTCTACACTTGAACACTCCAGGATTATAATAATCTTATACCATTATAATCATATCTTACCGTGTGTGAGATGTGTGGAGTTATTATTATTATGTTAAAGTCTCAAGTGTTAACAATTATAGTCTTACAATATGTTGTTAATACACCTTTTTTATATGTTTGGAAACCTCATGGTTCATGACGGAATTGAAACGACAAAAACAATACGGCGTGCCGCACATGGCCACGTCGCAGACAATTGTTAGTAAGTCACACAGGCGGCCTGACCCAACGTTACCTAGTCGTCGGTGGAGAGGACAAAGTCGCTTGTTACAATTTACATACAAGATTTTGGTAAATAAGTCCTTACCTTCTCCTTAGCTAGATACAACTTCTGAACTGGGCCGAAACCTTTAACAAGGTCATCAAGATCGGCTTCAACTGCGAAGTTACTAAGGTTAGAAATACGAATGGCAGCAACATCGTCACGGCGGGCGCCTGGGGGCTCACGACCAGTGCCGCGACCGGCACCTCCTTCACGCAAGTATGGGGCCACGTACTTACTCGTCGTTGTAGATTTAGTTTCTGCAAAAGACATCAATTTTCACGACACTATAAAAAGACTCCATCACAAATAATATAGTATGGGCGTTGTAAAACATCTTTACACTTGTTTTTTTAAAGAAAGACAAACTTTTTAAGAAATACAAATTGCTAACTTTTAACACGCTTCAATTAGCTTCACTTGTTCCTATGTAAACAAATTTTGGAGGTAATTTTTTTTCTTAAAAAACAACTCCCGCATTAGGAATTACTCCTGTGTCGCGCGGGACTTTACAAACATACAAACAACAGACACAAAGAACACCCAGATTCGGGTGGGAATCGAACCCACGACCTATGGCATAGCAGTCAGAGTCACTAACCACTAGGCCAACAGGCCTAATAACTACTTGTATATGTAAATACAATGACAATACTATTATTTGGCATCTTAGACCTCATCTGATGATGAAGTCAAGAGGTGGATAGCAGAACTCGGTTTTACTTTTTAATTTGGTTCACCATTAAAGCATGTTTTTTACTAAACTATAATTATCAAAGCTGTACACTTCTAATAATATTTAACATAAACTTGATACTGTGCTGTTGTTATAGTGCATTAACTCTGTTCATGTGAATTAACTTACCGGCAGCTTTAGCTGCTTCAGTAGCTTTAGTCTGAGCAAGCTGAGTGTGCTTAAAGGGACAGCTGGTGGTCCAATGTTCGCCGTGACAAGTTCGGCACTTGACAATCACACTGCTGCTTTGAGGCTGTAATAAAGAAGTTGCTCTATACATATATCTGTTGAAGTTAACGAGAGTAGTTCTCAATAGACAGAATTATCTAGATGCTTAATGCATCCTGGTAATCCAAGTTTGAACAACTTGGATTAATAGGAATATATCCATCAGAAATAGGGTTTCTGACATTTACACCTATTATTTACATTTACAAATGTCAGAAATCCTATGGAACATGCTGTTTGTTAATATTAGCTGTTGCCTGCGACTTGTTTTTTTTTTTAAATCTATCCCACGGGAACCGTACAATTTTCCAGGATAAATAGTAGCATTATGTTTTATTCCAGACCGTTCGGCCGTTTTAACGTGAAAGAGTAACAAATAAAAATCCACCCATCCATCCCCACAAATTTTGGCCTTTATAATTAGTAAGATTAAATTTGTGATTTCGACTCATTTTTATTATATGTACTTAAAGTACCTCTTTTTAAGAAAATTTCGCGAACATGAAATTAACGTAAATTTTGGAATATTTATAGTTTAAATATTCCAAAATGTAAACTGTAAATATTGTTTATTTATTTATTGCTGAAAAAAATTTTAGCTTTCTGCACTTCTTCTAGTGCAGAAAGCTAAAAATTTTAAACAATATGTCTTACAAACTTTAAAAATTACGTGAAAACGGCTTAACGAAGTTCCACGCATCCAGTGATGTGATTACCTGTTATGGGAACTAAGTTTATACAATGACAGCTCAAGTTATATTGGCCAATAAAAAAACCATGGTCGAAATTCGAACATAGGCGATCTCTAGTTTACTTAATTACTTCTGAAGAAGGCTTACAAACTAATAACAATTTTACGCAAGCACTTAGGAAGATGATGGTCATTTTATAGTAACAAATGTTTCTCTAAAACGGTGCTAAGTACAAAAACAGAGAACAGCCCAACTCGGAACAACTTTTTGAAGAACACACAAATTTTACTCCATGTGGAATTTGAACCCTCAACACTCGGCGCAGCGTAGTGGCGAGGCGACCACTTTAACGATTGCGGCAACCAGTTAGTGCAGTTCCAATAACGTAATTTTAAACACTTATTTTTCTGCCACAATGTTTTGCCGATCTTGACTCAAAACACAAATTTTAGAATAAGTTCAGTCATTTTACCATCAAATGTACATACACATAGACTTTTTCAACCTAGACCTTTTGCTTTTACCCACATCCTATAACTCAGGCAATGTGAACTGTATTGTAAAAGGCTGTTTGTTAGAGAAACCCAGTGTGGCTGTAGAAAATGTATATTTATGTTGTACCCCATATTGCACTCGAAAAAAAATACATGACAGCATAAGTTGCACAAAGTAGATGTTTTTATAAAAAATATTTAATGGCTCTTAAGACAGATAGTTTACTATGGTTTCGGGATTCCACATGCCACAGATTTTTGAATAGCCTTTAGTGACGGTTTAATGCTATAGAGCATGCATGAATGAAAATGAATTTACTTATACTATAATAATTATTATTTAATAAATAGTAATATTGTACAATAAAGTTGGTGTGACAATAGGACCATGAACTGGAAAGTTGTCTTCAACGGTTACTAGTTAACCCCCAAGTGGCTTAGGCGATGAATGCCCAATTCGTAAAGTTTGGACTGCTGTTGTTTGTTGTAATAAGTTGTATGCATTACATTTAGTCTGATAGTGGAGTATGAAAACAGAAAAAATACCTTAAGACCATCCACACATTCATCATCAGGACGCTGGCTTTCTTCTTTGCTGGTTATGAACTGCATGAAAACATCTTCAGCCACATTTGTGGTAGCAGGGTTAGGGCCAGGTTTGTCATTAGCAGAATCACCAAATTTGCTCCAAGTTTTACGCTTTGCAATACTCTAAAAGGAAAAGAAAAAAATTCTACTTAATAGAGGCTGTTCTTTAAACAGAGATACTCTCTTGGTGAAAGTAAACAGGTCTAACATGTATAAATTACTTATAAATATCTTATAGTGAAATAGTATGATACCAACTCATACCTAAATTTTAAAATCACTCAAAAGTGTTACTTTATTGTACCACTGATTTGGTTTGAAGGTGCTCATTAAAATGCACAAATGCAGATCCTGGTGGAACTCTATCAGTTGTTGCCAATTTATACTAAAGGTTATATATTTATTTAACTGTCTTTACTACATTTCAATGGAAATAGTCACAATGGAGGTAAGTACAATTACATAAAATTGAATGAGAAGTGCAGCAATATTTAAAATATATTCATGTTGTATAATTACAATGTACCAACAAAATATAAATGTACTTTATAATTATATATAGACCTAAAAACTCATTTGTATTATTATAAATTCACCAGAAATTATCTGGCATTTTCTTCTCACTCTTAGCTCTAAGTATAAATAATTATTCTGTTTATAACCCTACCACATATGGTATACCATACCTTTGATACAACACGTTTTTCAATTTTATAAGTACGGACAATCTTCACTTTCTTATTGTCATTGTCATATTTATATTCAGTGACAATTTTTAGACCGTTTTCAACCACTTCTGAAGGTGGTGGTAGAGCTCCCTGATCAATTTCAACGTCATCAGCCCATGAGGACTGGATTTCATCAGCAACAGGCATCTTAAAAATAAATTTTATTGAAAATAATGGTTATCAACCACACCAAACAACAATATGAGGATGTGGACATGCATTATTTGCTGGAATATTGCTTAAAGGAAAACATTTTCCATTGAGCACTAATCTCGAAACAACTACGATTAAAATATCACTTCAATGAATCAAAAAGTTCATGACATTTTAGTTTTCATAAATTTACTTTAGTTTTGTAAATAACCCATGACTATCAATCTGAATTTTGAACGAAATGCATGCGACATTATTTAGTGTTTTTACAGCACTTCCAAAAGATGTATAATCATGGAATATTCACTTCAAACTACAAACATCATTGTTATGTGGTTATTATCGATTGGAAGGAACTTATTTTACTATACACAAATGATGTTATAATAATGTATTTATTCATGCAATTTACAGTAACAAAAGGAATTCACAAAAATTTGTTTTTGAAGAAGATGCACAATTATGACAAAAGCACAGATCTGTACATTTTGTGGTTATGAAATGTGAATTCACTCGCTAGAAAATTAAAACTTACTGTTAAGCTTGTTTTTTTCGCTTGCCAGATAGGAATTGAACTGGAAGAAGAGATTTTAACTTCTTTTTTCTTGTTTTATATTTCACAAAGGATTCGATCGTAAACCATTCCTTCAGACAGCTGTGGGGATGGGACAGATTGTGCAGGGCTGCCAGTAAGGGCAACTTATTTTATACCGCCGGGCGCCGAGTCTCAGAAATTATACAAAATCTCGAACTATCATACAAAATCAGTATTGTACAACTATAGTACGTCACTCTTTGGGAATTTCAATAAAAAGTGTTTTAACTTTAACGTATAGGATTTAACAGTGTACCACAGACATGATTTGTTTTAAGTACCTATGTCTATGTATGTACGTACATATTCCGCTATAACATCAGTAATGATATTATATCCAATTATAAAATGCAATCTACTATACAAACAGGATACATAAGATATCCGAATTATACGAATTTTGTATCCAATTATACAGTTTGGCAGCCCTGAGATTCTGAAATTTGTGACTGAGCGTGAGGAGTGAGGCGTGACCCTGATTAGTGATGATCAACTCGACTTACTAATTCGAATTGCACTTAACTCGAATTAGATGATTCTTAACTCGTGTTGGGGTTTGATATACACAAACGAACTAACAACAGATTACCTTTCGTTCTTATAGTTAAATTTTTAACCAACTTCCAAAAGGAGGAGCTAAATTCGACTGATTTTTGTGTATATATCGTCCAGTGGCGTAGCGTGCCTTGGAGGGGCCCTTTATCAAAATTAGTTGGGGGGCCCAAATGAAGGGTAAAGATTTCTCACAAAAGAACAGGGTTGCCAGACGAGTGCGAGTAAATTATCGTATCAATGTTCGAAAATTATCGAACCAGATGAAAAATTATCGTACAACTACCAGAACCGCGAAACATGCTATTTCGCAAAACTAGTATAGGAATTTTAGGAAGTTGTGAAATTAGACAGAAATAAAAAACTTATTTATCGAAATCACTATTTACTTCTACCTCTACAGCAGCGCCAGCCGTTTTTGAATGAAGGACTGCTGAAGTCATTGGAGATATCATTTTTTCAGCTGGTTTAAAACCATAACAGCATTTATTTGATTGGATTTTTACGCATTGGGCTGAAAGTATTAAAGCCAGATATAATATTATTATTTTGTATTATTAGACGATTTTAAGGCAATGGATTCTAGTCTTTTCGCCCCACTTCGGAGGAGGGTTGAAAATTATCGTACTCTGGTGTACGATAATACATATTGTATCGTACATCGTACCGGTGTCGAAATAATGGTACATGTACAATAATTATCGTACGTCTGGCATCGCTGCAAAAGAAACAAAAATGCTTTAAACGGGGGAATCCCGCAATAACCGATATAGGATGTTGCCAACTTTTGGGCGCACGCGGGTAAAAAAACGAACAAGTGCAAATCTGACTCGCGCACCGAAGGGCCCGTAAGCAAACAAACTTGTATACGTCCATCTCGAGAATCAATTCTCAAAGACTTTTGCCCGTCTTTTTCAAAAGACAAACTTAACTTTGCGGTTGCGATGTACGACAAAGTGAACAATCCAACCTCAAAATATAAGTTTGTAATAACAAAAACTTTTTTTTTAATGTGATATTACAACAAATTAACGACGTTTGGATTTTTTCCTTCACTTGTACTGTCAGACCTTGCTTCTTACCAAATTTCATGATTCTAGGTAAATGGGAAGTACCCGGATAGGATACGTTTTCGACCCAAAACCTATCGGGTACATCCGGTTGACCGGATTTGTATCACATTTCAAACAAGTTTTTGTGATTACAAACTAATCTTTTGCGGTTGGAAAATGAACTTTGTCGTAAGTCGATGTATAAAGTTAAGTTTGTCTTTCGAGAAATACGGGCAAAACTCTGCGAGAACGGATTCCCAAGATGGACGTACTGTCTATATACAAGTTTGTTTGCTTTCGGAACCCTCGGTGTGCGAGTAAAACGACATCCACGCGATACAATTTTAATAAAAGATGAAATTTGTGCGATTCAATTGGGTTACGAACACACTACAACTAATAGCCAATTTTCATTTGATTTTATTTGCTGTACTGGACGGATGTTTGTAAGAAAGGTTACCGTATACGTAGTATTTTTTTGTTTTTGAAGAAATGCTACTTAAATTCGTCTAATAATATAAATCATCTTATAAATATAGCCACCGAACTGAAAAAACGCCTTAATAAAGGTTAATACACACATCCTTAAAAAAAATAAGAATGCATCCGCTGAGTATGCCACCTGCAGGCAGACTAAATGATAAAATATGCCGACCACCGTGCACACGAACCAATTTGATGTGACACGATCAAGTCAGCCGGTCCTGACCACCCAAGGAATTGGATGATTTGCGTCCATATGATACGATTCGATTGAAAATCTAGTCAAATTCGTTCCGTGTGGACGCCGTTTCAGACTCGCACTTGTCCAGTTTTTTTTTTTATTCAGGAAATACTCGATGAATATTCCCGAGGGCATCCCCATGGGCAGGAAAAACCTGGAGTCGTAATATAATTAATAAGGCAAAAAAATTCCCGATTCCCCGCATTTTCCTCGCATTGATGGTCTCCCCATAAATTCCCCAATCAAATCAAATCATTTATTATTTTGCAGAAAGCACTGTTACAATGGTGTTGTCAATCGGTTTGAAATTCCCCGCATTTTGGGGAATTCCCCACAAATTGGCAATATACATGATCAAGCATGCGGTGGGGGTACTCGCTGGATGCAAAACGGATCGTGCAAATCCAGCAAGCAATCAATAATAATTATGACGTACGTCAAGACTATTCACTATCGTTTTTCATCGTGTATCGTGCGTGACCTTGGCGGGACGTACGTCAGGCACGATGGTGAGTAAGGTACTTAAGCACACGGCCATCTCGCGAGTTTTTGAGTAATTAACCCTTTAACCGGCAACACCGTAATATTACGGATACATTCAACTAATTGTAAATTATTTTATAGTTTTTACCAAAACAAAAAAAAATCAAATGACGATTTTCAAGGGTGAAAAATCGATTCACTGCATATCAATTTAAAAAAAAGAAACTTTGTTGTCTGAAAAATCGATTGTTTGATAAATCGATCTCAGATCGTCATCCCTACTGTGGTGTGCAGTGCAATTGCTCAGACAAGCAGGAACGTTGTAAAAGTTGTGTGTGATTCGTAAGTGATTGTGAGTAATGTTATTATTATATTATTTTGCGAACTGCCTAGTGCCGTGATTTCTGTATTTAGTGAAAGATTTTAAATTTTAACTTATAATTGCAATTTCATCGTCTAAAGTGCTTAAAATTTGTGACCACAAGTTACAAGAAATTAAGTACAAAAGATATAAATTACTTTTAACACGATATCTGTGCTTGTAAGCATTATATACAGTAATGGACTAGCTTTATACGTAAGTGAAATGTAGATGATGAGGTTTTATAGTGTGTACCGTTGTCTCGGCCGCTGCGAAACAAGCTTTCAAAATATACTTGTTTAGTGAAAGAAATGTCAACCGCATACTCCGCCTGTAATTGAATTAAAAATGTATCAAAATAAAACATCACTTATTAATACCTAGTTGGCTAATGTCTTAATATTAATATTTCTTATATAGGCATATTTCATATAAGTTCGATTTATCTTAAAATTATACATATATTTTCACAGGTATTCACTCATTTAAGATGTTGCGCTTCCTAAGCCGGAGAGGGCGTTCATCAAGTCAAAACCGTAATAAACAAACTCTAAAAGCTTCAAGTAACAAGAATTTGATACAGTGCAAAGTAATATTACTTGATGAAACAGATATATCCATAAATTTATCAAAAAAAGCAAGTGCAGGAGACCTGTATGAACAAGTTTTTTATTCTTTAGACTTAATAGAGAAGGATTATTTTGGCCTGCAATTTACTGACACTCACAATGTTAAGCATTGGTTAGATCCAACTAAGACTATTAAAAAACAAGTCAAAATAGGGCCTCCCTATACTTTAAGACTCAAAGTAAAATTTTATTCCTCGGAGCCAAACAACCTAAGGGAGGAGCTAACTAGGTATCAGTTTTTTCTACAGTTAAAGAAAGATATTTTAGAAAGCAAGTTAGAATGTCCCCATTCCACTGCTGTAGAACTAGCTGCTTTGGCTCTACAGTCTGAACTAGGAGATTTTGATGAAAATATCCACACACCTGCTACTGTTTCTGAGTTTAGATTTGTGCCAAATCAAACTGAAGAAATGGAAATAGAAATTTTGGAAGAATATAAGAAATGCAAAGGACTTACACCTGCACAAGCTGAAGTTAATTACTTGAATAAAGCAAAGTGGCTTGAAATGTATGGTGTTGATATGCACATTGTGCTAGGCAAAGATGGGTGTGAATATCACCTTGGATTAACACCCACAGGCATTCTAGTCTTTGAGGGACCCCAAAAGATTGGATTGTTTTTTTGGCCCAAAATAAGCAAATTAGATTTCAAGAAAAAAAAACTGACACTGGTTGTTGTTGAAGATGATGATCAAGGCCGTGAACAAGAACATACTTTTGTATTTAGACTTCATAATGAAAAAGCTTGTAAACATCTTTGGAAATGTGCTGTTGAGCATCACACTTTCTTCCGCTTAAGAGCACCTGTAAAGGGTCCTTCTGCTCGGCAAAACTTCTTTAGAATGGGTTCCCGATTCCAATATTCTGGAAAAACTGAATACCAAACAACACAACAAAATCGTGCCAGACGGACTGTACAATTCGAAAGGCGACCCAGTCAAAGATTTGCTCGTCGCCAGAGTCATGTTTTGAGGGAACGTGAGAGACAAAGCACGCCCAAGGCAGACACAACTCAGTCTGAGGCAACTGTTGAAGTACCTAGCACTTCTTGTGATACTGCAGTTTTGGTACCCGACATTGATACTCTTTCAAGAAAGAGTAGTGCTAAGTCACAGAAATCTACATTGATTGAATCAGAGTCCAAAGCTGAAGTTGGTGAACCATCAACAAAGAACTTACTACATGATGAACCTGAAGTTGAAGAAGTGTTGATTTCTAAGGAGGATGCTATAAGTAACAAAGTTCTATTTAAAATGGATAAGCCTGTTAATGAAGAAAAGAAAAACAATTTAACACAGCTTGTAATCAATAAGCCAGCATGCAGCTGTTCACCTGTTAATGAATCAAACCCTCTGAATGACCTTCTAATGAGCTTGGTTAAAGAGAAGCTTAACAGTGATGATTCTAAAAATGAAGCGAAAAGAGATCAATTAGACTCCACAAGTGATAAGGAAGTTCCTAATAATCAAACAAAATGCTATCTATCTTCTACTAAGGCATTACCACCTGGTCAAATGAAGTGCAATAATATTTTGAAAGCTAGAGAAAATGAGGTAAAGATTATAAATGAATCTACTAATATCAATCTTGCATTACCATCAACACCATCACCGAAAATTCTGAATGAACCTGCAAATCCTATTAATTCACAATATGTATCCATTGTGGTTGTAGAACCACCTCATAATCAACCAAAATTGGTTGCAACAAAACCACCAGAAAAGAAAGAAGATGTGATTCCAAAATCCCAACCAATATCTTCCCTATCACCATGGCTTGTTACATCAGAACCAAGTTCCCCTTCAGGTATTGGCGAGAAGGAGATAACAATAATTCATCGTAAGTCTGTAATTACTACACAGTTATAATTCAATTTCATTAAACATAAGTAAAGGTATTTTAAGAAGTAGATTTAAGTGATATTTTTTATTAATTGAAAGCATATTGTATTTTATATCAAGTGAATTTAGTGTTTAGTGCCTTATAAAATTCACCTATTTCACTTGTAGTTATAAGGTAGCAAATGACAAGGTTTGGTTGGGCTAACCAAACAAAAAAAAATGTATCTAAATAACAAGCGGGCCAACATCTACTCAAATCTGTCAGATATCTGGCGATCCCAAGCGCCAAATTAGCTTTCACCACCTCGAGAACGCCCGACTTTCTGTTGACTCTGTTGATTGGTTGGATAGAAATGGTTGGCCCTAACTCTATCATGAAATTTTTAATACTATTAATTATTTACTAAATGTAGAAGAAACTGAAATTATGTGATAATTTCAAACTTATTCCTTCATCATAATGACTGTTTCATTGCCATTTTCGCTTAGAAAGTTTCGATGGAAATTTTAAGTGAGACGATCCCTTGTGTTGCAATATATCTTTATACGAGATCAGGGTCCATTCTATGGTGTATGTGCTAAATTGGTATTAACACTTTTAAGTGTAATTTCTTGTACTTAACTTTTATGCTACATACGTACTTAACAATTAGAATAGTTTTTATTTCAATTATTAAACAAGGTGGAAGCCGCCAGGTTCCAGCTCCTCGAAGGTTCGAGGCAGTCTCTAGTAATAGACTTGTTGCCCAGAGAGAAGATATAACTGCGGCGCAACTGACACATCAACGCTCGCAATTCTTGTACCACACTCGTTGTTGTTACCTTTTCCCTACGGGGTTGAGAAAATTTCCTCTCTTTCTCGAGAAATCCACACTGAGACATTAGTCTTCTACCTCTGACCTTCTAATGTAGTAGATTGCGATGCAGCTACCTCGGTATTTGAACAATGATATTTACCCTAGTTGCATTTCACTGAAATCTGTAACACCTGCCCTAAATAAAAAGGAGGAGCTACTACTTCCACTGCCATGGTGCATCATAAGGCACTCTGGTCAGGTACTCCTAACTAGTTTGCCCGAGAACTATTTTAAACTATGCAAGAGCTTTATTATATAAAGTCGTTCAAAGGTTGCTTTTTCGATGATAGAAATTGGTTGACTTATAGAATTACAAAATAATGCGGCAAGTATTTTACTGTTTAAGATAATTTACTTACCATGTATACTTTTGTTAATTCCTCACATTCCATGGAGACCATTTATTGACATGACATAGGTATTCCCTTTCTATTTTTGGACAGCGACATAAAGTGATGATGCTGACATATTTTTGTTAGATGTTTAGGTTTCATTCAGCTTTGTGTGTGCTAAGTCGATATATAGGTACTTATTGTACATTTTATTTTCGCGTACTTATTATTGCATTTAGTGTGTACTTAAGACAATTATTTGAATTTATATGCTAAAACATGACATCATACTTATAATGATAAGAAGAATTAAAATTATTTTAAATAAGACATTTAAAAGGGATATTGGCCTTTAAACGTACTTGGAAACAAATATTATAAAAATATAAATATTAGTGGCTTCACTAGATTTCATGCCACTTATAAAAACAAATTTTAGCTAAGCATGTATCACATATCAATCAGGTGAGAAAAGGCGTTTCATCGATCCCACTACCGTCAGAAATAACTTTGGCTATTTATTATTCTTTTTTATAATCTTAGGTATTTAACTAAATGTAAGGAAATCACAAACAAGAAATCATTAAATTAAATAAAAAAATTAAATACTAACTAATTTACATATGTATAAGTTGTAAATTTTTGTTACCACCTTTGAAAACTCTTCGTTTTGATACCCCACTCGATAAGTAAGGGAGAATTTTTTTTAGAAAACTTTAGGGCCGAATATCCGCCATTTTGATTTTTTGTTTATAATTTTAATATAGGGACCCAGTGACACTCGCGCAATAAAGACGAATCTAATGACATATCATTCCTCAAAATTGGTTCAGCCTTTTATACTTATCACAATACAAAACTCAGTTCATCATAAAAATGCGAGATTAAGGATTTATAGTCATTAGTTTCATTTGGTACTACGCAATGTACACCTCACAACCGTAGGTATTCTTTTTGTGCAGTACGGTGAATGACCTTAAACGTTCGGCGCCGTCAAGACCACCTGATTGGATAAAATGTTTAAATGTTTGATTGATTACATTGCAGTTTTTGGCCGTATGCTGTATTTATTACTTTTTTTTTCGGTAAAATGTTGTGTTTACTCATTGCACTCATACTCACACTTAACCAAAAAAATTAAAATAAAATTGATGATTTTTCCGGCAGAAAATTCCAATGATTTTCGACTCAGAATGATGGTCTGAATACACTATTTCAGGATTCGGTACGCTGTTTTTACACCCTGTAGGTATATGTATACATGTCAAACACATAACCCTCCTTTTATTGGCTTTGCAATCGAGTAAAAAGGCTCGTCACGTACTATTTGTTGTTTACCTTTATTTAAATACCTAAACCTTTAAACCTTTCGAGTATCAGATCGTCCCCTTATCGCCTTATAAATGACTAGAACTGATAATAATATATGAAGAATATATTAATGAGTTATGATTCACCTGTTTCACATAGGATGCAGTTAATAGCTACTTGTAATGTAATATATTTGTGATAATTTTTGAAACCGTCCTTTTTATTGTACAATAATTATGTTCATTCCCATTTACATAATTTGTTTATCATTAAGTTGTACAACTTGTCAGTATTAAAATATGAGAAAGCTAGCTTGCTAGGTGCCATAGTTATTAATCATAGCCATCTGTAATACAATCACCGCATGATTTTTATGGATTTGACTTTGAAATATTTTGTTTTGTTATTCCTGGACATTTACTGCCATGTTACAGAATAAATTGAATGAAATAGTAGGTTATAATTATGTATTAGTCAATATGTGTTAGATTATTTTCCTTTATAAATTGGTAATTGTTATAACGGGTAGTTACTGCAATTCTTAAGTAGAAGGCAATGTTAAGTCTAATTTTACCTTGTTGTAAAATTAAAGTAACTGCAATCTTGCTTAGTAGCTACTCAATATTTTTATATTCTTTAAGGATTTAGACCTTGATGTCGAAGATAACGGTATTAACCCTAAATGGATTTAAAAAGATAGTACATTAAAGTAGTACCTACTTACTTAAAATTTAGCTAGTAAGTATGTTGCTTTTAATATGAAGTTCGAATATTACAAATATCGTGCCAATTAACGAAAATTATCATGGTGCTTGGGAACAACTTACAATAATTGATTAGAATAGAATCTCGGTATATTAAAAAATTAATAAAGTCCATAATTAAGGTGTAGGTATCAATAATTCACAATAATAGAATGACCGACGAAGTATTGCATATATGTATTTTTATTATAATTGCTTCATATATACATATTACTTATGTATGTGTAATGCATTGAGTAGGCAATCTGAAACCGTCCACAATTTGTATCAGATGCCTAAATTTACCAGAATTTTATATGAAATGTAATTTGAATTAAAAGTATGTAACCGTCAATAATTTTGAGCTCATGTTACTTATTAATTATGTATAAATATTAATATTTTACTATTTTTATTTAGTTACACTATGTTTATATGAATATGTCAGGTAGCTCAATTGTGCAAAACAAGTTTTCAATTATGAGTATAGTATTTAACACAAAAATGTAAAAGGAAGAAACCATTCCTAGGATATATAGTAACCTATCCTAAAAATACAACTCCTGCAGAGTTGTATTTTTAACAAATGACTTGTGCTCTTTATTTCTGACGGCTACTATATTAAGGGAACATTTAATTCATAAGACTAAAATTATTGAATGAACTCTATATCATTGTATTTGTTTTTAATATAATTGTAATTATATCAATAAAATATTTATTTTATTTTATTGTTGCGTGCTTATTATTTGCGATTCATTCAGAGTCTGGTCTGGCTTCAGGGTCTGTTTGGTCGATCGTGACGTGGAACTGACACGAACGAGCATTCTGCAAGGCTTAAAGAAAGAAATAGTCCATTAAAAATCCATTCGGGAAATAGGAAGAATAACGCACCTGCGAACCAACCATCTTAGTGCTTGTCGGAGAGGGGATTGCTGTCCTCTGTCCTCCAAAAATTGGCCCGGAATGTAACAAATTGTCTGAGACTGAGGAGACATCTAGTGGTTTAGTGTCGTTTAACTTCGAAATTATTTCATGTGTTTCCACCAATATATCATAGTATGCCTAAAAATATTTCAGGTCATGTGCGATTTTATTTGTTTGATGTACTTTTTACACCACATAACACATTAGGTATAACGGACACAAAGCAAATTAAGACAGTTGGCGGGTGACCTCTTAAATCAATGCGCCATCCACGCCGTCAATAACGATTTTTTGTATCGGTTTATCCTTCCTCTACGCATACACTAGTAATACTAAACGACATGCATACATACCTAGCAAGTTATAGAGTGCGCTATTCACTCACGCCCGTCGTGCCAAACGTAAGCAAAATCTTTTAATAAATTGTTTTTACAATTATTTAGAACTAGCTGTTCCCCGCGGCTTCAGCCGCGTAGAAGTCGTTATCGCGTAAAACCATTACCCTCCTTTTGCGCAGTCGGTTAAAAAGTAGCCTACGTCCTTCCCAGGGCCTCGAACTATCTCTATACCAAATTTCATCTCAATCGCTCCAGCCGTTTAGGCGTGAAAGCTAACAGACAGACAGAGTTACTTTCACATTTATAATATTAGTAGGGATAAAATAGTCTCGTCTCTCCCGTCTACGCTAGTTAGATGTTAAAGGGAGGTTCTTATAATATGGAACCGCAGGTGCAGTGTACGTATCATTTTAAAGAAACGGCAATGCATTACGAAGCAATTATACTATTACCTCTACGAGTTTTTCTAATCTTTATAATCTACCTACGTATGAAATACTGTTTGGTTATGATGGTTACGAGTTCAAATGTTTTCTTTTTGACAACTGATGTCATATAATAACTACTGTGGCTGACTGATAAATGGCGCTGCATTTAACAAGTTACTTAATTCAAAAAATATATGGATAATATATACATACAATGGCATCTAGCTCGTCATCAAAAACGTTATCTGAGAGTGGTTATATTTTTTCAACCAAGCGTTATTACATAAACAATTTGGACAGTTACCATGGGGCGTATATAGTGAAAGAAATGAGTAAAATACTAGCAGAGAAAAATGTGCCATCTTCGAAACCATCTTCACGAACATTAGTAGGAGAAGATGTTCAAATGGCCTCATTACTTCCACCTGAACAACCATATGAGATTATAGGTAATTAGCTAACCGCTTTTACCATGTAATTTAATATCTTAGCTGGTTTAACTATGCATATCCATTGTAACATACGTGCTTTCCTCCTGGTGTCATTAGAGTGGAATCACGAGAATACAAATAGGTAGGTACATAATATACTTATCCCTGTAGTTGTATTAGTCATTGGTCCCAATAGGACCTAGTTTTATTATGTTAAAGCAAGAGGACTAGTATTCTCCCATCCTGCAGAAGAGGCACCATGCGCCGTAGATCATAAAAAGATCTCCCGCGCTTGGCTGATAACAGGTGGTCCCTGTATGCCTTGTGTGTAATAGGAGGTAGTAAAATCATATCCCGATACCAATTTAACTGCAGATACTTAGGCGTATGACGTCACTAGTGCAACAGATTTGTAACTAACATACATATAATGGTAATAAATTTAATGGTATCAATTAAAAAATACTAAGCAGCGTTCTATTCCTATGTTAGTAGCACTAGAGTAGTACCTAGTGATGTGTGACTGCCATTGCTAATAGTCTTTCTCTATGAAAAAATAGTCATTTGAAAACCTTTTTCAAAAAATATACCTCCCAATGAGTATTCTTATAACATTATATGAGATACAAAATGATGTCTTCAATCGGGATAATAAATGACATTCCCCTCATCACACGGCAGGTAATACTGGGCCTACCTTCCTATAAACTGTGATTTCTCCATTCATATGATAACTGCTCGCACCGCATTATGTTTGATTACTGTTTATTCCTAAACTTAATAAAATTCACGAGTTATCTAGATGATTATCAAGATTTTAACACATCTTTAAGAAAATAACTGCCAAGTGCGAGTCGGACTCACACACATTAGATCCCACGGGCCTCAGATGGTATAGCTACGCCACTGTCTAACAACTAACTTGTTTTGTACTGTATACCTGCCATAGTGAGCTATATATACATACTTATGTACATATAAGGAACATCAAGTTAAATACATTGAACGTTCTGTAACACTAGGTACAGTTACTAACCCCAAGCTCAAGGGCATAGACAACGTGGCGAGGTTCGTTCCGAAGGATGAATGTATATCACAGATGTTGACATGTGGAACTGTTATTCTGGACATAAGTTACGACAGAGATGAACTTAAAGTTGCTATGGATTTTATGAATGGTATGGCAATCTCTTATCTTTATTTACCTTACACATAGTACATTATCTCTACCCTCTATTGAAAAGCGGTCACCCTAGGTTTTTACTCATAATGAAAGTAATATCATGATTTTAATATAACTGGAAAAATATTTTCGTAATAAAGCAAAAAGCAAGTACATTTCTTAAATGGACGATCTCAATCGATCAAGTCCTATTTACACGATCACTAACAGTCGTTGGGTCCGTTATAAATGCTGAAACAGCACATTCGTTTATCTGAAGCTAGCAATTTTTCTTAAAAAGAAGCCCCAATTAAAATGTTTCTTGTTATCCCTTTACTTCCATCATGTAGCGAGCTCAGCACCTGTTTTTATTACGATATTGCCTTCAAAATCGTCCCGGTGTAACTTTCATTAAATTTGGATAAGTGATGTATTTTAAAGCTTAAAGTCATTTACCTAAAGCCATCGAAGTCCAGTCTATCAAGATTATTGGTGTGTCTCTGTTGTATATTGTTTTAGTTAAATTAATAAAAAAAAATTATCTGCAGGTACCTAGGCCTCAAAGAAAAAAGTATACCCACACATACATCACAATAACCAGATATTGTACTTACTTACAGTTTTAAAGGAACTATTAGAGAAACAAAAACCACCACCGAAGTCTCTAGCTGATGACGATGACGCCCCCACTGCCACTACAGTGGACACAGATAAACGAACTTTGATACTTATATCTACCATCATGACTTGGGGCTGTACTAAACCCATGGATCCAGTAAGAATCCTCATTTACATTTTCTTTATTCTCGCTAGAAATCTGTTTTTAACTAAATATTCTATGATATTATTACCCATAATATTTAGGTATTGATTCCTGAAGTAGTTGTAGAAACACAGATGGTAGAGTCAGTATAGTAAAAGCGCAATACTATATCTGATATAAGTATATAACTGTCAGCTGTGTAGATGAAAATTATCAAAAATGTACCCAACAAGCTTAATGTTTGTCAATTACTTTTTCATCTAGAATAGTAATATCGCAGCTTCTTATAAATTAAACTAACCGTCTAATGCCTTCGTCCAGCAGTGGATGGCGACAGGCTGATGATGATGATGAAACTCCCTCCGGACCATCTGACCACCATGAACTTGCCACCGGTTGTCAATTGAGACGGAAACCACCCCATTTTACCACTGCTGGTCAACTGGGAAAAACTTATTCCCAATTCACCACTAGTGATAAAATGGGACGATTTTAGTTCTAATTGACCACCGGTGTTGAGATGGTGTAAAATTTTACCACCAGGGGTGAAATGGGACAAATGGGACTAATCTGCTATCCGTAAACACTATCTAGCCTGTTACGATTTGCTTACAAATAAATACAAATAAATGTTTTGGATATAGTAAACGGTATATTTATTCAAGTGGTTTAAATAATCTTAATTTTACTAAATTGAAACTGATCTTATAATTTGACCACTGGTGGTAAAGTGCTACTGATGTTGTTTTATTTTACCACTAGTGGTAAAATGAGACAATTTTCGCCACTGGTGGTGATATGGGAGTAGTACTGTGTTATTTGGTCACTGGTAGTCAGTTGGGATATAGAAATCCCAAGTCACCACCAGTGGCAAGTTCATGGTGGTCAGATGGTCCGGAGGGATGAAACTAACCGTGCCTCGTAGTTTCACCCGCGTTTATCCATTGCTCAGCTTTTAATCTCTCTCTTATTTGTTTTACATTAACACATTATTGATAGCTTTTATTCCCCTACTCATTATGTTTATTAGGAAAACCCAGATATGCCTTTTATCGAAACGGATTTTCGTAAAAGAAAGCCGCATCCCAATTATAAGATGCATTATGATATTGAAAATGAAGTAATCGGCGTTGCCAGGAAGTATAGATCTCAGATTGGGTATGTTTTTAAACTTCGAATTAGTAAATGTATTCTGATATCACAACTGAACAATGGAAAATAGTTACTGATAAAAACGCGGGAGGTGTCTTTCCTTTCGCTATGTTTTTTATTTTGATGGATTGAATAAATTGTATCGAATTGTAGAAAATATTGTAAAAACTCGAAATTAATATTGCGCCATCTGTGAAAAAATAAAATAAATCAACTCACGGTCAGCATTTTTCGTTGCGCTAATACTAGTTTTTGGCTAGCCGGCCGGCCGCCGAGCGTCTGAAATGTAACGTGCGATAATGAACTTCGTTCCAATCATTAAAGCTATAGGTTGTAAAGGGATCTATCAGATGGTAATCATATAAGGTAATATTCCTCATCATACCTTTTGACAGAAGTAAAGCAAAACAGAACCCCCCTAAAACTCAGAATCGCTTTACTAGGTCATTGATATTATATGTAGGTATGTTGTGCTTCTGAAGTACCATAAGTAAAGTTTCAAATATTTACTCTTAACAAAGGGTAGACAGACTGTGTGTATTATACATCCACATTTACCTAGCTAGGTATATTTTTGGTCCCACGTACCTATTCGATTAACTTAAAGAGCCTTGGTCTGTTTAAGGAGTGATCCCAGTTTATGGAAGGATCTTTAATTGCTTTAATTCAAGAAATTTATAAGTAAACCCTTATTAGGAACTTATTAGAAAACAAAGAAATAAAGTCCATTAATTGAGAAAATAAGATTTGTAAAATCGCCCTGATCTTGTGCCCTCTCTATTCTTTTACATTGTAATTATTCCTTAACAGAGCGTTGGTAATAGCTGCAGGAGTCACGTACGGGGGTCGAGAGGACGTTCTCTACTATTGGTTCCAAAAGGCTTGGGAATGCGAACCGATTTTGCCGATTTTAGGTCGTGGAAGTAACACAATACCTTTGATCAATGTGGTCGATTTAGCAAAGTTAGTACCTTTTGTTATGGTTAAGAAAGAAGAAAGAAACATCAACCTATCTTGTTAAAGATTTTAGGCAAAAACTAAAATTTTATGATTATTCTATGTAGGGAGGTATGTATATGCAGCAGCGCGTGTTCTTTGAAAAATATTCTTTGATGAATGAAAATTGACTCAAATCTATTTCCAAAAAAATGTTTATTAATTTAGAATCAGGAGTCGTTCTGTTTGCCTGTTAGAAACGTTATCTAAACCTATAAAAGATGCACGGTATACAAAATAAACAGTAACACCGTTTTCTGTACGTATGTTCTGTACATTTTCTAACGCTCGTGTGTACCTGCTGCAACCTTTTCATTGTGAGCTTTGACAGGATTTGAGATTGATATCGTTCCGAATCGTCTACATAATATGTTTACTTTATTAATCGCTCCAATGTGCGTGTTTGCAGAATCGTATACAATTTAGTTGTGGACTTTCCAAAGAAGCTTTACATTTTAGCGGTAGAACAAACCGTCACTAAACAAAGAGAGGTAATGTTAGGTACAGTTATATAGATAAAATTTCTTATCTGAAAAGGAATGCGTTAAATACTTTCCCTCTTGCAGATAGTGAAGCCACTCGGACGTGCGGTTGGTTCTGGAATGTTCAAATGTATACCACCGGAAGACGCCTTTTTGATTTCGGAAATAGACGTATGATTTACTTTTATTTCTTAATTAACTTTCATAAAGTACCAACTTCTATGATCGTTGAAAAGTCATAATAACATGTAATAAGTCTATCATAGTAATAATCTACAAAAATATATAGATTCTAAGACTGGTCAAGTAAGATGAAACGAGGAGGCCGATTAATTATGTCTTCATTGACTTGTTAATATTAAGCATTTTTAGTAATACGTACCATAACTGAAAAAAGAACCGGCCAAGTCTGACTCGCGCACCGAGTGTTCCGTAAGCAAACAAACTTGTATGTAGATAGTATGTCCATTTAGGGAATAAATTCTCGAAAATTTTTAACTTTGCGTATCTAAAAATACTCTCCCATACATCGATTTACGACAAAACTTTCCAACCGCAAAGTTTAAGTTTGTAGTCACAAAAACTATTTTTTCGTGTGATATAACAACAACAGTTGTGCTGTCACCTCTCTTCTTACCAAATTTGCCTGATGCCACGAATAGTGATTTAGCCGAATACCGTGCTTCGGCCAATTAGTATTAGTATATGTATACAGAGTGAGCGGCTATTTTTCGAAGCAGATATAATTTATGAGGAAAAGGGCCATCGTTTGCTATCAACAAATGCTGAAAAAAATTTTTTTATTTTAGTTAGTTGACTAGCAGGCCTTCTTATTTTTAAATGAAGGGTTAAGAAAGTAAAATAATAGGTACCTACTTGAAATATCGTATTAATGTAATGTCATCAAATAAAAATCTTTTTAACAAAAAATTAAACTCACGAAAAGAACTAAAAAGAATAAATAACTATAAAATTTTTATAATCTTATTTTGAGTCGGCGCCAAACAATCAACTGTACGTAGGTATAATTAATCATTTTATTATTCGAATTGAGAACCTTCTTTTTTTTTTCGTAGGTTAAAAATAACATTTTAGTGGTCCTTACCATTATTATCCTTAAATCTTCGCAGTGAAAGATTTTGGATTAATTGATAACTAAGTATTAAATTTCTATAAAAATGAATCAAATAAATAGAATTGTACGAGGCATGCCTTTTAAGTTTTGTCTTTTGAGGAAAAAAAACAAGTAGAACCTTAGAGTATTTTTTGTTTTTCAAAGTATTCACCACGTAGTTTAATACACTTTTCCATTCGCTCGAACCATTTATTAAAACATTTATTCCACTCCAAAGTAGGCGTGTTCAATATGGCTGACTTGAAAGCGTCGTCTACTTCTTCACCGGACTGAAACCTTTGACCCCGAAGATTTTTCTTAATTTTAGGAAATGTAAAGAAATCGTTAGGGCTTAGGTCAGGACTGTACGGAGGATGGTCAAGAATTTCTACGTTTTCCTGCTTCAAATATTGCATCGTTTGACGAGCGCTGTGTGAGCTTGCGTTGTCATGGTGTAGGCTGATGCGTCGAGATTTCCGAAGTTTGGCGATGACTAATAGTAAACAAACTGTGGTATACCATTCTCCATTAACCGTTCTACGATCTTCAAGTGTAGTGTAGTGACCGTTTTTTGCAACGAACGAGGCCACCACGTGGTGGTTCTTTGAAGTGCTTCGAGAGCAAACAACTGTAGTCGACTTTGGTAAAAGTTGTAAAAAAGTACTGCAATATTTTCCTTAGAAAGATGCATTTTTGTACGTGACCTTACAGATTCAAAACAATGCTGTGACTAAACAAAAGCAGTAATCCTAATACTTTCAATTGTTTTAAGATTCGGAATTGAAACAAATTCGAATATTGAACAGTTCCAAATTCAAAATTGGCGGTAAATATGTAAACGGCAGAATTGAAAAGGCATGCCTGGTATGCTTCTGACTAGAGTATTTCACAACTTGTGACTTGAGAACCTCTTTCCTATTCTTTCCTTTTTGGTTCCTATAACAATTTTGTTGTGTAAATTGCAGCAAAGAATTTTTGACCTTATGACCCTAAACTTAAATATGGAGCCAACTTTTATAGTTGAGACTATGGGACTTCAGTGGGCATCGGAATTGACTTTTGCAGAAAATGTGTTAACTCTTATGAAGCAGTTCAAGAAAGAGAGAGGTGTAAAGCCTTTTAAGGTAGGTACCTAGTGAACTACGAGAAATTAACAACTTTCGGTTTCCTTTACTTGTGCCGTTACGCGCTATTAATAAAACCGTCATGCACTAGCTGAAAGATAGTACGTAGGTAGGTACTACACTCGCGTTGGGCGGGATTCACTCACATCTCACACAGCTCCAAATTTTGTACTGGTCGCCATATCTGGACCTTTTTTTTATGGTATAGGGGGCAAACGAGCAGACGGGTCACGTCATGGTAAATGACTACCGCCGCCCATGGGCACCTGCAACTCAAGAGTTACAAGTGCGTTACCGGCCTTTAAGGTGGGGGTAGGGGAAGCGTGGAAGAGGGGGACAGGAGGGAGGGAAGGGTTGTATAATCTAAGCCAAAAACGTAATGGAAAATATATTTTTGTTTTATACAATTTAAGTTATGACCAATAGTAATCAATCGAGCTTGATAATATAGATTTTTCACTACACACCTTCCAGAGCATTTCACCAGAGATGTAAACGTGGCTTAGTAAAGCTCCAGTGGTATCACTGTTTATCTCCTGACAAAGCTATACATACTTACAATCTACGACTCTTCGAGTTGATAAACCATGTCATATATTGTCAGTTTTGTAAAGTTAGTAGTTTCTTCTCAAAATGTGAAGTCTCTTTGCTTTTTTCTACTATTTGTACCTCAAACAGATACAATAACTATCGTGCAAGGGTTTAATCATAGGTTTAAGTAAAGAAAATATGATTACTAGTTTTGTTATTAGGGGTAATACAAGGACTTTGCCTGTATATTATTAAAATTAAGCCTTTTAAATTTCATCCATAATACAGTAAGTTGTCTGCACGGTTGCTTCGCCACTTCGTCCCGTCGAGTGTTGCGGGTCCAATTTCCGCAGTGAACAAATTTGTATTCTCCACAAGGAGGTGTCCAAGTCTCAAGACAGTTAGCAGTTAAGGTTTAACATAGTTAAATTATGTTTTCAGATTCTCATTTATGGTCCTCCTATTGTCGGCAAAACTACATTGGCGAATCGTATTTGCCATAATTATGGTCTCGTCTATATTTCCCCAGAAACAGTCGTCCAAGACCTAATGGTGGATTTAGTTAGTACATTCCTTTTTACATTTGTTTTTTTTTTATTTAGAAGGGAAGTTGTATCTCAATAGTTACACTTTATAAGTTGATTTTCTAGAAGATAAACGGCTAAAAACTCTATATAAAATGTCGTTAAGTATGTGTCTCAATCTGTAGCCACCAACAGTAATGCCTTGGTCACAGCTTTTTATGTTTGAGTGGCGTTTGAGTATAAGGGCGAAAAATTTAGTTAAAAGGTGTGTAAGTTTCAAAAGTTTTAGGATTCAATAAGGAATTTCGTTTAGTTACTGCTTGTATTTTGTTATTATATTTTTTAAAGTCTTTTAATTGATCAATGACATTTAAGCACATGCTGCTAGAAGTACATATTATGTAGCTACTTACTTCTAAATTATATGCACGATTTATTACGTAAATATCCTGATTTTGTAGTTTTGTCTTTATTGTCATAGGTCGTGATGGTACAAATAGCTTGAAGGCTATACCAACCCTTTCGCGATGGAAAATATAAGATAGCTTTCCAGCTATCTTATTACTTTTGTACCGGACCAATATTTGCTAAGATACCTAGTACGTTCAAAACTATACATTTTAAGTTTTAATTTTTAACCTGTTAATTTTAGTTCTGTTTAATTTATATTGATTTCCAGACCATCAACATGTAAACCACATGGCTTTACACTTATGCAAAGCCATGTGGTTTATGAGTAATACCTATATTACTCATGTTGATAGTACTGCTATTCATTACAATCAAACATTTAAACTCATAATCAATATTTTATCTAACTTGTAAGTTTGTCGTTTGTTTTGCTGTAATAGTCGTAGTTCTTTAATTACGCGTTATATATTCGTAAGCAGTGGCAAACAGGTAAGACGTGCGGATCGCCTGAAGGTAAGCGGTCAACGAAGTCCCTGGACGGGGATTGTAACGCTAGGGAAGACATTTTCACATTGCAGAAAGACATTTTCACATTGCAGATGTCATTTCATTTTCTTTAGAAATAGGTTTACCGTTAAGATAATAGTCAAACAAAATAACACCTATTCTGTTTCTGCATTAAGTAGGGCCTCCAGGGACCCTTATGAAGACGCTTTATTATCAATTGTGCATACTATGCAAAACCTCCTTCACGGTTGGAAAAAATAATATGTTGCAACAGTCTATAGGCACTATTGGTATAATCAATTGGTTTGGTATAAAACCAGTCTCAAAAAGTTTTGGTGTAAGATAAAACACTTATCTTCAAAAACAAGACAAATACATAAATGGTATGATTTTGTAAGTATGATAGATAACTGAATTATGAAGATACATATAAATTTTAATTTATATCGGGTGATACTGTTATTAATTTTTACATCGATTCAGTTCGATCTTACCTCTGACCCAGTCCAGCAGCAGATAAGAATGGGAGGTATTTTACTGTTGTGAGGAATACTTCCGTAAAAAAACAACACATCAGGGCAAGTTCGCTATTTCAGGTCAACCCTGATCGACAACAGACGGGAACAGTGCCAATCAAGGCATCGTGGTGTCGTTGTATTTTTTTCCAAAAACAAAAATAGATAATATTAGCGGCTATTAGCGGTTATTATTATTAATTATTTCTGAAATGTTTCTTACCATTCAATCTTTTACATGTATACACAGACGTGGCGTGTCAATCACTGGGATATTGGTGAGACGGCAGCGTTACCTCAACCAACCGGTGAAGAAGAGGAGCCTGCAGACGTGGAGGATGACGATGCCGACGAGGAGGGTGCGCAGACTGGAGCGCGACAAACGCTCGCTATTCTTCAGTCTGGACGGTTACCTACCGATGAAGAGATTATGGGGTTTGAATAAATTATTTTTGTAGATGGACGTGACTTATGATCTGAAGTTTTTAAATATAGACACATCCATATACATTATGTAAAAATATATGTATTACCTACCTACCTACTTAATAGAGAGTTAAAAAAATACTAGTGAATCTGCGAACACAACACTCATACTGTAAAATTTGACATCTGACATCTCTTTAGGCTACTTTTGTTTTTTTTTGTTAGCTATAATAGAATACATATATGTAAAATATAAATATATGTGTTGTTATGTATACTTACTTAAAATTAATTTTAGATACCTGCGGCAGAAGTTGTTGTCTCGAGATGCTTTAAACAGAGGATGGGTTCTCGATGGATTCCCCACAAATTTATCACAATGTGCAGCGCGTAAGTAAACGGAGTCGGCCTAAATAAACCATCTAATTCTAATTTGTTACCTTCCGAAGTCAACTGTGTCAAAGGCATTACTGAAATCCAACAAAGCAAGAACAGTCGGTCTCCCGTTCTCTATGCCTGGCCTTATCAAGGGCTCTTATTTGTATTTTATCCAATAAGAAAACCTGATTGAGGAACACTGAAAATACTAAAGCTATTGAGATATGTTATCAGTTCTCGAAATAAGTATTTTTGGTCTTAGTTAATGGGCAAATACTACAAAAATTGTTTTAAAAATCCTAACATACTCTGTTCGTTGATATTTGTAGTGTTTGAAAAAGGCGAAGAACAAGATTCGGAAAGTGATGCCGGAGTAGAACATGAACCTTTTGATGAAGACGTTGATTTGTATAGTACTGTATTGAAAAAACTCTTACCAGGCTAGTATAGTTTTATCATAAAGTATGTTGTGTTTAACAATCTACCTCCTTCTTCCCAAAGTGTTCAGTGTAGTTTACGTCGTTTTGCTATTACAGACATCGTTGTATCGCTAGAAGCCACAGACGAATTTATATGCGAAAAAGCAATGCGACAGCCTGAGGGCGATTCCAGGTTTGACGAAGAGATCGTATTAAAAAGATTGAATGAATTTCGCGCCGTCGATTCACTTGAAACTACTCCGCTTAACTTTTTTGACGAATTAGATATACATCCTTTAGTCGTACCTGTAAAAGAACATCAAGATTATGATATGAAGCTTTCATACCATAACGTAGAACTGCGAATGGGCCGTCCATGTCGCTATGGTAAACTCCTTGGTAAGTTGTACACTTATTTATTAAAGAATAATAGCAACTGTGACTAATGGAAATTGCGATTTAAAAAAAGCAAGTCTTCTTGCCCCTACTTATAGGCGAGTAATTAAATAGCAATGTGAACCTGTACATATAATGCAGTGGGGACATTATGGATCACGCGATCATCCCAGCAAGGAAATATTATCGCAGGCAACTGCTTTCGTACTCGAGACGATTACTAAGCTCGTTAAAGACGCCTACAGGCACCGTGTTTAATCTGACCCGTCCTATCGATTTAGACTTATCTCCTACATTCCTTCAAGCGTACTACACACACTATTGTTTGCAAGTCTTCACAGGGACTGATAACTGATCTACAACTTTGACCAACAACTTTGTAGAATTAAAGAAAGATGCTAATATTGTGGCCATTGAATATCTATTAATTCACGTAATTGTTTACTTACATCATACATGGCAAGCGCTTCGTAGAAATTGTTGCTGTACAATAATATGTATGCACTCGTACGTATCTAGGGGTAGTGGAACCACCACTTACAGAGCTAGAGGGTCGTTTGCTTGAGTACGGACACACTAGTTGCGCAGCGCTAATTATATTACATATTACAAGGGGTACTTAGACGACAAGCTTTCAATGTACAAAGTTTGAACTATTAGCTACCTAGTATCTTATCGAACCATCAACTACGATGCTAAGTTTACAACATTACATACATACAATTAACATTTGAACATGTCATTTTATGAATTGTCGTTTATTACCCAGGACTTATTGAAGCAACGGAAAAGAAGGAAAAAGAAGAGCGCAAAATAAGAAAAGCAGAAGAAGCTAAAGCTTTGGAAGCTCTTGAGCGTAACCTAAAAGAGGAACGGGAAGAGAAAATGGAGTACTGGGTAATTGACTCTCGTGATATGTTTTATTTATTCCAATCTATGAGTTTTGTTTTATGTAGCAATAAAAAAAACACGTATTTTTCAAGTGATAACTTCTTTAGGCACGTTGGGCACTTTTGGTAAAGAGAAAAAACACTGAAATCGCGTGACCGTCATGCTCAGATACATATATACAGATGTGTGTGTGTGTTTTCACTTCTGACGTGCACTTCTACGACTGACAGTTTTTTTTATATATAGACTGAGCTGTATGCATTACTTCGTGAGGAGGAAGAGGCTGCGTTAGCGGCAGCTGGCGAGCCCATGCGCAACTATCTTGTTCATCACATATTTCCTACATTAACGCCTGCTCTACTCGAAGTCGCGAAATTACGCCCGGAGGATCCAATAGATTATCTTGTAAGTATTTATAATTCGTACTATTTGGAACCTCATTCACAATAGTGGTAAGTTTGGTCTGGCTTACCCTTTGCCTATTAACTTAAATAAATTGCAACCTTAGACCAAACTTATCCCGATCTCAACTTTCCAATAGTTTACAGGGATAGGAGATAGTCATAGCTACAAAGTTGTAATATTTAAAATTGAATCCCAGATTTAAAAAATACACTGCCAAAATTATATTTAGTGAATGTTAGTGTATTGCAATATATTGCATTGGATTATGTATCAATAAAAAGTAAAATAAATTAAATACTTGTGAAGAACAGCCTATCATTTGTAACGGTCCGCTATCTGATATAAATAATAATTTTACAATCATCAGGGGGATTATCTAATCAAGTTGAACCCTGTTGCTAAGAAGCTCGAACCAGAATTTAGAAAGTTTCTTGAAAAAATGGTGAGAAAAAAGAATGTTGCTGATCATATATTAAACCAAAATAAGATTTATGAAAAACTACGAACTCAGGGGCAGTCTGACGAAAAAGAGGAACTTCCAGTCGTAAAACGTGCGATGCTATAACTTAAAAGGTGGCACACTAAAAATGAGCCAATCGGTCTATGTGCCTATACATTTCAGACATTAAGCCATCTTAACATATCTTTAATGCAAATTATGCCTAACAGATTTAACGTTAATAGCATGATAATAGCAACGAATGTAATCTGATAATGTAGTATCATAACCATATGTTACAGAATGCTGTTGTCATATTTTAGGGTTGTATAGGACCTCAAGAATAATGGAAATAGCTGAAAAATGTAGGAAATTCATAATTGTTAATTCAAAAACATAATTTTGAAACTGAGAACATGAACGCGATTGTTTTCCGATTTAGTTGCCGGTTTGTTTGGAAATGTCTGTGTAAGAAAAAATAAGCAAAATAATTCAAACATTAATAAAAATTGCATGAAAAATTAATACACTGTCTAAAAATGTACGACAATAAAATCGGGCTGAGAAATGCACACTTAATTTTTATTATGGCTGATTTAACTATTTATCAATATTTTACTATAACGTTGTAATTTCATGGTATTATTTTATTCCCACCTACTAATAATATACCTACCTACTTACATACATATTTATGATTAGTTTTGTAAGGTATTTTATTTTAATTATTATTATTTTAATACAAAATAATTAGTTATTAAATTCTAATTGTTTACTTGTACTTCTTTCTTTTTTTTTTCATAAAATGTTTTTAAACTGTTACGAATTGTGACTTGGACCCGAATAAAGTTTCCTCTATTATGTTTGTAGTTTTATATTATTAACTAGTAGAAAATTCGAGTAGATATATTTTATTTCAAAGGTTTCCCGCTTCTGACTAATGGTTTTCCGTACAGGCCCTATGGAACCTTAATCAAATCTCTGCCATTAATTTAAAAATGGCATTAATTTAAAAAAATCTTGGTAATACATTTTGTAAGATTTTTTGTCAATCTATTTGTATTAAAAGCATTTGCTCATATATTTATCTAATTTAATATTTTTGCAGAATCACACTTAAAATTAAAAAAATGCTAATGCTTTGCCTGACAACCATTATCATCAAAGTTAAAAAAAGATTAAGTATATATGTATTTAATTGTACTAAAAAACTTAATTTTTATTAAATAAATGAACCGATAACGTCCGTATCTCGCCCCTATTTCATTTAATCCAATATTAACTTGTGGTCAATGATGTGGGTTATATGTTATACAAACAAAACATATGCATATTTTCTTTGTGTGACATATACTAACTGTTACTTGTCCTAAATAAATAAACTACTAGTATTTTTCGTTGAAGTTCTTGTGCATCACGACACAATCAGAGCGAGACAGACTGATAAAACGTCATATTTATGTCGATTTAAAGTCCCTTTCAGTTGCGTAGGAAAGATACATATTGATATGAATGATGTTTTGTTTGATGATCATCAGGCGGAACAGCTGTTCAAATTGAATCCGAGCGGTAAGATGCTTGAACCAGGATATAATTTACAAGCAGAGAAGTTATTGGGCAAAATTAAAATCCTCGACGAAGCTATCAAGAATCTTGACATCAAAATCGAACCGCTTTATGTTGAAGTAGAGGATACTTCTCCAAACACTTCTGCGGCTGTCGCCCATAAACTAATGGGGCCCTTATAACCTTGAGTATCGATCAAACGAAGCAAAAAAAAAACCTCATTTTATTGCAGATAAAAATAAACCAAAACTTACTGAAGTTTCTTATTTAACATGACAATAAAATAAAAATTACGTTTAGCTTGTTTAACTGTAGTTCAATACAATACAGATTTTGTACCTATTAGAAAAGCGTCAAACAAACATGCATGAGAAACAAACATCTCAATTCTTCCCGGCAATAGCCATGGCAGTTCGAGTGACAGGTACGCGAGCCTGACCTGCTCGAGCTATTGCTTAAACTCCCCAATCCATCCGAAAAGGCATATATTATCCCATTTCTTCCATTGCCTTTCCTTCTTGTAACCTTTTCCCTTCAATACACCCCCAATTTTCCCACCTTCAAACAGGTGCGGATCCAAGGGGGGATAGGGGCGATCACCACCCCCGAAGTAAAAATTCAAAATGTTAAACTTTCGAATTTAATAACCCAACAATCTTGTGACCTAAACTTTTAATAGGTATATTTATTCCATATCCTGAAGATAGCTAACAAACATACGGAAAATAATTTATCAATTATTTTTTAATTTTGACTGTCTTGAAATGTATAAATGGAATGGTATAGGCAAATTTTTATTTTTACTTTTGGGACCTTTTTTTCGGTAAGCGAAAAAAAAGAAAAACCTTGTCCGAATCGCCCCCCGAGATTGTCGTCTGGATCCGCCCCTGCCTTTAAATTCCAAAGTTCCCGGTTGGCCACAATAGGCTTAATTCCGATTCCGTGAGTGGGACCATATTATAGTTGGCTAAATGTGGATGTTCACTGATCAATACCGCCTTCGGGGATACAGGCGTGAGTGTATGCATGTATCTAAACAATCTCTGTTTTTTATGTTCATATCTGATTACCTTAGATTATATATAGGTACTTTAAACGAGCAATTCTTGTATGTATGTATTTATTTATGTATGTATTTATATCTCGGGTATCTCGGAAACGGCTCTAATGATTTTGATGAAATTTTGTATACAGATACAGTTTTGCATTTTAAGTTCAACTGCATAGTTGTATTTCCTGTAAAAACGCAATTTTACAAAATAAAATAAAAATGACGATTTTACAAAAAGCTAACGAGCGCATCTCGGTCTCCATGGTACTTTTTACTTCAGGTTTTTTTATTATTTAAAAATGAAGGGCGTAAGATGCAGAAGAACTTACTTGCAAGTAATATTAAGAATTTGATGTGCTTTTTTAAATCGCGCATTATGACATTGCTACACATCATTACACCAAACATCAGTGAGTTTAACTGAATAAAATTCGGTCTTAAACTGTTCGTGGTAAACCCGAGACTTTGGGAAGTGAGGCAAAATCAATGTTCTTGGTTTACATACGTATACTAGGTATATAAGGAAAGACAGATACGAAGTTTATTAATACAATAATCCTTTTTTCTCCAAATAGAACCTGATAAATAGGACTGATAGGAGTCATATTATATAATACCATTTGGACAGTGGTGGATTTATTAGTATTGTGTGCTTTCCACAGGGGAAAGCACACAATACCAATAAATCAAACTTTTGACGTACCTGTGTACGTAATGATACTAATTCTTAAGACTGGAATATTGTCATTACATATTAGGTATTGACGCAACTAATTTTTACTCGCGAGTTGGACGCGCTCGCGCTCGACTGGGCGTGTATCAAGACCCTGCTGGATTGGTAACGCTCTGTACTACGAGGAATGTTTTTTTTTAGTTTAGAAACAAAATGGTACATAACATGTATAAGTATGCCTACTTTTCCATTAACCGTGAGCCAAATTTCGAAATTCGATGAAACAGAGGATGTCAGGAGACGTAGAGGCTAAGACACTACGGTAGACAAGATCATGGTCCTGTAAGTCTGGTATATTATGGTATATCATACACTGCCTGGTGTCCCAAAAGGTCAAGAAAACAAATGAACATTGTTGAAAAACAAATGAACTGCAAAAAATTTATATCATATTATAAAAAATAGTAGGTACCCACTTATTATAGGCCAGTAGCGTAAAAGAAAAAAAAAAAGAATCGGAAATTATTGCTACAAAACATTGTTTTAATGGCATCAATTGTAGGTTACATCCCTAGGTTTACCCCGGGGAAAATGTACGCCCAAAAGACATTAAATTCTGCATTGTATGAGACAAAACGCACATTTTTCAGATCACTCATTTCCATACTGCATGTTCGTTACTGCATATCAAAGTTGGACCAGTTTTCTATATTTATGAAAAACTGTCGTTTTAAGGTTATGGGTAATATCATCTAAACTAATCCACCTATCAATAAAGTGGTCCATACAAAAATTATAGGAATAAATTCTTTGTTGGATGAGACCAAAAGTAAGTTTGTGACCATAGTAGATAAGTGCATATTGCGGTGTGATGACAAAGAAAAATATAATCTATGACACAGTGGTGTGAAGAACTGGTAACAAGAGTCAAGCACGGCAAGAAAAAAAAACGACGATAGTAGTGCTGTGATTATGTATTTACACGGGAATTAACGCGATCACGGTAAAAGGTATAAGGTAGGTATTGTCGTGATCGCGATACAAAATTATTTTGTACTGTACCTATTATACCTACCTCCGATGTAGCCAAGCATTGCTGCCCTTTAGCCAGTGGCGTAACTTTACCTTCTGACTGAGGCCCGTGGCTAATTCATCGGATGTGCTTAGGGCCTTGGTGTCGGGGCCGTGGCCTCCCTAGGGCCATGGGCCCGTGGCATTTTGCCCGCTCTGCCACCCTATTGTTACGCCACTGCCTTTAGCACACAAACAAGTGGCATCGCTTGCGCGGTGTTGGCACCCATTATTTCCACTTCCATACGAGTTCTGCTGCTTCATCTGACCATCGCAAAAACCTACAGTGTTAGTAAAGTAAGTTACTCGTCCCTTATAGATCGAAGGTGTTTCCCCCAGTCGAGCTCCAAATTGAACGCAATTTACTATACTAATTACTTATGATATTTTACTACATTATCAATACATATTATAAAACAAAGTCCCCCGCCGCGTCTGTCTGTTCGCGATAAACTAAAAAACTACTGAACGGATTTTCATGCGGTTTTCACCAATAGACAGAGTGATTCATGAGGAAGGTTTAGGTGTATAATTTGTTAAGGTTTGGTGTAAAACGTTTGAAATATGACGATGATTGTTGAAGATGTCGGAAAAAATCCCGTGCGAAGTCGGGGCGGGTTGCTTGTTTGAAATATTTAAAAGTACATTTGTAGTCTATGTGAATACTCGTGAATGTTCTTTTTGTAATATGGATGGTGGCTAAACAAGAGTTTAAAAACAGCAAAACAAAGAAAGCGATCACTTGAACCTTTGTGTGCAATACACCTAAACCTTATTTAGAAATTATGTAATTTGAAATTGAAATTACGTTTGTAACTGTAAGGTTGGAGACACAGGCAGTCCTGAAATTGTTGGCCTCTTAAAATTAATAATGAAACACAATTTGAAATAATTGGTATCCTAGACTAATATTTTGTGGACAAATAAATAAAATATTAGGCACGACAAGCAATTATATTAATGTCTGTAATAGCGTAAACTTTTATCGAAGTATGACGTGTACACGGTTTCGTGTCAGAAATAACTCGATTAACTAATTTGTTATAATATTTTGTTCCAGGTAGATAAGTTAGATTTTTGATTATGGATCCGCCCGATCCATATCCAAAAATCTAATAGGTCACACATAATCTAATACACATCTAATATCTCGACACTACACAGCCGTCTTTTTCTGGTGGTGAGAAGGGCCCTAAGAGTTGCATGGAAGTTTTGGTTGGTTTTTACAGTACAGGTACAGACACCGTAACCATTTACCATAAGGCAGGCTGTCTCAATTAACCAGCTTTTTTTGTTATGTACCTAGAAGTAATAGATATTAAATACTAGAGATAAGCAAATAAAGCTGTAATTTAATTCAGCTGTGTTTTGTCTAATTAAAATAAATACAAATGGCCGCTCGATAGGGAAACGCGCAAAAGGACTGCCCACTGACACCCACACTGATGGTATCCCTTGAGATACGCAATAGATAATGATATATTTAATTGTTATATTATCATGTTATATTAGGTCTTTACATATGAAATTGGCGTTTAATAAGAAAAAAGTAAATCAATTTTTTTATGAATTTATACAGGGTGTTACAACGGAACACTTAATTAAATCACTGAAAGGGCATGACTCTAGCATTACAAAAAGAATAAAAAAAGACAAACTAATCGTTTAAAAGTTATGACCATTTGAATTTCCAGGTATCATTACCTCCGTTTCTCATAAAAGCAGGTGGAATGTGTAAAGTTAAAGATTTTAAATAGATTTTAAATTATTTCATACTACATGCTAGAGTCATGGCCTTTCAGTGATTTAAGTAAATGTTCCATTGTCATAACATAACCTTGTACAAAGTATGCACAATGACAATCAATGAAATACTTGAAGGCGGTTTGGACTGCCTCATAGAATTAATTTTTTTTCTTTGCAAGAAATTGTCCAAATTGCGGCACAAATGGTAATCTGTTGGAGCAAGGTCCGGAGATTATGGTGGGTGTCGGCTACATTCCAATCCCAAATCCTAAGCTGCAGGTGAAATAGGACAGACCGTACGAAGTAGTGACTAGGCTCAATCATGTAACCTACCGCATAGAGATAGGACCGCGGGGCACGCCCAAGATCGTCCATGTGGATCGGTTGGCGTGCTATCATTCGGGACGAGCATGTCTAAGGAGAGGGCAGTGTTGCGGTCACCTAAATTAAGACGCGTGGCGCCATCTGTTAACTAATAACGGAACTAATGGAACGTTACACAACATTTCGGAAAAGTTCACGAACTTTCTATAGGATAAGCCGCCGGTATAAAAAATTGCTGTTAACTGCCAATTAGATTATTTGTCACTTGTCAAATAAATTGAGTCTACTTCGTAACAAATTAGTGTATAAATCTAATTCCGAACCCCAGCTCGTAACAACACTAACAAGAGTCCTAACCAGACACTACAAACTGAACAAACATATGTTCATCCTAAAATTGGGCGAGAACACAATATGCAGATTCTGTCAAGAGGCAGAGGAAACTGCATTGCATATTCTATGCTCTTGTGGCCCACTAATGCGGCACCGAAGTATTAACCTAGGGTTGCACATCATGCAACCGCAGGAAATACAGACAGTCACTGCTGAAAGGATCTGGAGGTTTCTCGAAGCCATAAGTCTAAGCAGTGAGCTGTAAAGTAAAAAGTGCGCTACAAAAGACCAGAAATGGTCGAGGTGGCACTAAGCACTTAAACAATAATAATAACAACACTTTCGGAATAATTCGATTTGAGATGTTTCGAGAATTGTAATTTTTTTTTTTTTATGGAATTGGAGCAAACGAGCAGATGGGTCACCTAATGGTACGTGACTACCGCCGCCCATGGGCACCTGCAACTCAAGAGTCACAAGTGCGCTGCCGGCCTTTAAAGTGCGAGTATGAGAAGGAAGGAAAACAGGGAGGGGGAGGGTTACGGCCTCCGGTAACTTCACTCACTCGGCGAAATACAATGCAAGGATTGCTTAACTGTCGGTTTTCTGTGAGGCCGTAGTATCACTTCGGCCGAGCCGGCCCATAGATACGTGCCGAAGCATGACTCTCCTACTTAGTATAACCATTAGTAATTACTAGGTAATTCGTTCGTGTACGCTGCAATGATGAGATGAAATATGAAGGGCGGCAAACGAACCCGTGCCGCACACAGCACTCGCCTATACCAAACTATTATCGTATCTGTGCCTATACGCCCTTCATAATAAAGGTTCAAATGATTAACTATTATATAATTACCTACCTACTTTAACTACTCATTGTTAATTATTATAAATATTTAAACAAAAATCTTTTATTAGGTTTAAAGGTGGCTGCTGTAAACGGTTGAAGAGTTTGCACGACTGGCTTCCGTCTCCGTAATCAAATCAACTACAGGACTCCCGTCATAGTATAGTATGAGTTCTATCCATTGGGTTGATTTTTACTTCACTTCAAAGTATTTCTATCCAATTAAAAAGAATTATTGAAATCGGACTACCCTGTCAAAAATTTATACGTGATCATACTGATCATATATAAAAAAGATAAAAAAAAATACTTGGGTTGACTTGAGAATCTCCTCTGTTTTTTCGTTTTCGTTAAAAATAAATGAGAATCGGTAAAGAGTAATGAATTTCAAGACATGTATTAAAATTGTGTTGTGCACTGTACGAATTTTCAAATCTTATCATCTCTTATAATATTTTTCAAAATTGTTAATAATTTTCGATTATCTGTCAAATATATAAAAAAAAACTATAGGTAGGTACATCTTCTGAAATTCATTTGTTCTACCAACATCTTTGGTGCGACGCGACGTTAATTTGTTCGACACAAATAACGAAATATTTATCCATGTATGTCAATGATTATTCATAGAGTGATAATTAATTTTTCTATTAAAGTATTTTAATATTAATTGTCCTACATTCTAAGACACGTGATGAGCTAATTTTATTTTACCTCTCTGATGCGCCAGTTTGGCAACAAGGAAATAATCCCTCGTGGCCCGATCAGTTTAGCAATTTAGTTTGCTTGGTTTTATATATAAAGTAGGTAACTGATGACAGCAGGCTTCATAAACTATGCGGCAATTTGTTATTAAGTTTAGGAGATAACAGACTTTTTAGTTTAGACTCCAGACTACGGCAATACAAAAACTCCTTTGTTTATTGACTAATATTCAATAACCACTGATAGGTACAGGTTGAAATCCCTTCTGTAGTACTAGAAACAGGTAGAACCGCAGACTTAAGCCAATATTATTACTACAAAAGTTGATAAAAATATTATAGAGGTAGTGTAGGTCATTAAAATTAACACGCAACGGGTGGTCGATAAATTCGATGTTATCATCGCTAATACATAACGTGATTTAGTCCGTTTATTGTCAGTCTTATATGGACACAAGGTAAACATTATACGTGAACATGTAAGAGGAGATGAAAGTGTATCCAGATTCTGAATTAAAAAATGGATATTCCGGTTCTAAAAAGAACCGACCACCTTCAGATGTTGGTTGTTTATCACTGTTGGCTACGAGCCTACGTCATCAAACGAGTGAATTCTTCAACAATTCCACATTGCATGGTGTTCGCTACATTGCCGAAAAAGATCGACCATTTTGTGAGAAGTTAGTATGTGATGTTATTACTTACTTATACTTGTTTTATTTTCCGTAGTATTAGGTATATTCTGTATTACTTAATAGTCGACTGCAATAGGGTTGCAGCTGCAGCTATGGTATAGTGAATGGATTTAGGTAATATCCATTTTGAATCTTGCGAATAATTTAACATTAGGTATATAAGTACACAAAAGGATAACAAACAACCTTCCAAAGTAGGTAAGTATTGTAGGTACAGGTAAAGGTAAAAGGGAGTATGAAGGTAACACAGGTACAGTGGAGATCACGGGAGCCTCCGCTTCGAAAACAGTTTAGTATCGTGTTTGTGTCCACGTAGAAGGTTATTTTAAATCACTACATATTATAAAACAAAGTGCCCCGCCGCGTCTGTCTATCTGTTCGCGATAAACTGAAAAACTACTGAACGGATTTTCCTGCGGTTTTCACTTATTAGTAAACCTTCCTCATGAATCACTCTGTCTACTGACAGAGTGATTCATGAGCAAGGTTGTTAAAATGTTGTGTAAATTGATTGAAATATGACGATGATTGTTGAATTTATTGAAGATGTCTCTGCTACCCGTGCAAAGTCGGGGCGGGTTGCTAATGAACTGGCTGGCTGATGCTACTCTTACGTAGTGTTTGTATACTACTAGGTATATACAATAGGGTCACCATGTGACGAAAAAAAGATAAACATGACATGAGTAATTATTTATTTCAGTAAATTATTTTAAAACATAACGTATTGTTTATTATTTGGTAGTCATGAAATCAAATATGTAGCTTAAATTAATACCAGAGTCCATATTATGTAGTTAACATTTTATTTTTCAAGCTAGTTAAACTTCCATAGCATTTGGATCTGGTGGACTTGGATCACGGTCGCTTCAGGTATTTTTATTTTTTAATCTTAAACTACGCTAAATTATATACTCTTCGGTGTTTAGTTATAACAAAGATCACAGAACAACCTTATGAAAATAAAACAAACTTACCTTGATACTGTATGTCATATTCATTCAGTTTTTGATTATAATTTTCTCTAAAGTCCAAATTGTTTAAGGCACTAACTAACTACATATTTTTTGTGATTACACTCTTTAATAACACTTTTTTTTGCGTAAACGCATTTAAACTGTGAGAAACACTGAGAACTAATTTTGAATATCTGGACTGGGCAAGTAGTTAAAAGTTATTAGATCAAAATAAGACATTTGTCTAGCTGTTTGAATGAAGTGCTGAATATCATACACACATATACAGGCTAGGCTGTTAACTCAAAGGCTTACTATAGTAGTTGGCTACGACATATGTATAGGTATGTAATACAATGTATCTACTTACATTGCTTGAGATGCTCGAACAGTATCCTCCCGGAGTGAGGAAAGCACTTCTACCCTTAAAACTACTTACAGCTGTCTGAGCTCGAGTGATACTAAACGAGTTGCAAGTGTTTATAAGCTTCAAGAACCGATAATTGATAGTAAGCGAGCACTGAGCAGGCCGGTCCTGGGTTTGTTTGCCATATTCAATACATATTATAAAATAAAGTCCCCCGCCGCGTCTGTCTGTTCGCGATAAATTCAAAAACGACTGAACGGATTTTCACGCGGTTTTCACTAATAGATAGAGCGATTCATGAGGCAGGTTTAGGTATATACTTTGTTAAGGTTTTGTGTAAATTGGTTGAAATATGATGTGATGTGTAGTTGTATAAAAATTGACATTCAGTCGTTGGTTTCAGATTTATGTGGTTCAGTTTCACAGCCGTGGGAGCAGTCACAACTTGTATAATAATAGTAAGTTTATGGGAGAAGTTTCAAACTAATCCTACTATTACAGGTAAGTCATTAAACTATACATTTATTCAATTATTGTGCCTGTCAACTCCTGCTATGGACCTTACCTAATAACTTACAATAACAAAAAAAAAAAAGACTTTCGAATTTTTTCCTGTACTTGTGCTGTGAGACCTTGCTTCTTACCGATTCTAAGTCAGTGGGAAGGACCCTACAGGTTTTGATTTATGGCGAAATGTTCAAATTAGTTAAAATCTAAGGCTTAAATGGCCGTATCTTTTAAATGCGTTGACTTAGAAGCTTGATTTTTTTTCAGCCTCAAGGGACCGCTGACATAAGTATTCGATATTAATTTCAACTTAATGCCTCCACGGGTTCCTGAGGAAAAAGGTATTGACAGACACACAGACAGACAGACAGACGGACAACATGGTGATCTTATAAGGATTCCTTTTGAGGAACGGAAACCTAAAAATGGTAGCACTGGTTGCTTTGATACATAACCCTGAACGGCTACGCAAGGTAACGGATGAACCCCGTTTCGAGGGTTTGCAGGAAGTAAAGAGTTACCCAGTGATTAAGGTTCACTCTCTCTATTCTTCCTCGTCTAGAAAAGAAAGAAAGAAAGAAAAGAAAGAAAATCCATTTATTTTGGTGCCAAGATACAAGTAGTTATTCCAAATAATATACTTATGTCTATAAAAATAAGAAACAGCTTAGAAATCGATATACAAAAAATACAATAAGTACATTAAAAGAAACAGTGGAGGAACAATAACATGTCTCGCGTTTGCACCAAAATACTTTGCACTTTATTTTATTGTTTGAAAATTCGATTTTTTTTCAATAGAACTTATTTTGTTATTAGGTTTAGATACGGACTTTCACAACTGGGATGTCCCATTCCCAGCGGTAACAATATGTGATGTGAATCCGGTCGATGAAGAGTTGCTACAAAGTTACATTGAAAGGTATGGCAAAGTTTATTTACTTTTATACTATAACACAATTGTTTATTTTATTTAAATATTTCAAAGAGGTTTGACCCATGAGGATTTACAATGGCAACCTCAATCGGACTAACTAACAGTTTCTGGACATAGCTGTGGGCTAGGAGTGAACACAACAGATTATGTTAGTGATTATTATGGGGCCTTACTGATTCTGCCCTCCAGAACCTAGTTCAGTATGTAAATCAAGAACTTTGTTTTATCCATCCATGTATACGAAACCGGTTACAAACTTCCGGTATCGAAAAAAGAAGTACATATAGATACAGATATGAAGTTTTATATTAATAAAACTGAGAAATAATTATATTTCTTGTGTTTACTTAATTGTTTTATGAGAGAAATAAATCTTAATTATTAAGTATATTCTTGCACTGTATTCTTAACAATTGATTTAACGAATAAATAGGGTTAATAATAATAATAATAAGGGCATTAAAACGTCGGCTTTGGCGTAGTCAAGTAGTGGCCCGACTCATGTTTCCCAGGAGCTTTCTAGTCTTCTAGTATCCTCTGTTACAATCCTCTCCAAAAGCCGAAAAGTGGCTTAAGAAGCGGCGTTTGTGACAGCTATACAAATTGACGTGTGCGAATTTGGATTGGAGTACAATACTTGTATTGTACTAGACATTGACTGTGGTAAATAATGTGTCTGTACAATAAATTCGTCGCGCATAATTTTCATTTAACTCGACCCCAGTTTTCCGTAACATTGTGTTACATGTGGTTTGAAGCACTTCGATTTTAAAGAGTTATTATTCAAATATTTGTCTCTAGGTGAAAGCATGTAAAATGTTGGTTTATAATCCACAGTCTTTGGGGGACTGAGCCTCCTGAGAAAGCTGAAGAAATGCTGCGATGGTTGGCTACACTCAGCTATGATTCTATAGCGACAGGTCAGGCTAACCAATTCTTAACAGATCCTGCCTTAGTTGGGACAAATGAAGAGGACGTATCCCAACCTGCTAGGGATCCAAAAGATGCGGTCTTTCAAGTATGTAAACTAATACCTACTGTCTAACAGCTGTTAATATTAGAAGGCTTTTAAAGCCAAAGCCGACAGACAGTTCCAAAAATACTGTCAGTGTTTTTGGAACTGTCTATTTATATCTACCGGTATCACTATAATGAGGTTCAAAAGAGGTTTTTTTTTATTTATTTATTAAGGAGCATCAACAATATACATATGCAACATTGTTCTTAACATTTATCACTACATCACATCTCTTATATGTACATCAGTTATAGACGCCCACAGCATTCATTATACGTAATGTTTACATTGAGTAGGTACTAACAATTAATAAAACTATTACTAAAACTAATGCTAAGCACTAAAACATAAAACATAACTATTATGACACATCCAACTCTGACACTTTTGTATTTTAACAGGTTTGTGACTTGGCTCTTAAAACGTTCAACAGACACGGATTATCTTCTTTTGTAGGCGTCGTTAATTATAATCGTTTACAAGTTGAATACTCGTATTACACTCTTCGTGTGATTTAAGTTTTTATATTGACTGACTACACAAATGGTGCAGGTTTAGGTGCTCACCATTCGTGCAGTCAGTCAATATAATAATATGTCAATTGTCGCAAAAAACAAAACTTACATAAACATATTAACAAAAACGTATGTTTTATATTCCTACTTACAGCCTAAAATTGTTACTTTTTTTGGAAATAGCTATAGGTCAACTGGTAATAGTGACATATATAGGTAATCATTTAAAAAGGTACGGCTAAGCAATTTTCTGCTCGAATTGAGGGATAGGGTAGTACTTTCACTATGATGGCAGGTAGGACCCAGAGCTCTACTCTGGCAACGCACAATTGAAACAGGCGTTGGACCTGTTAATGAGTATATGTAACCATTACCACGTTGTTTGCACGCACAAACAAAAAGTTGTACTTAATCAAGATAAACACAAATAAATTTTTCAAAGTTTTTAAAGGCATTTGGGCCTTGTGTAAGGTTATTTGAGGCATTAAATAATTTAGAAATTCCAAATCCAGGGAAAGTTTTCACAACATATCTATATTTAGTTAAACTCTATCAAACTAAGAAAAATATGTTATCTTTTCAGGTAGTTCGACGTTGTGATTCAATTTTTTACGATTGCGAATGGAAGGGAGATTCAGAAGAATGCTGTGACCTACTGATGCCAGTTTTTACTGAAATGGGATTTTGTTATGCTTTTAATTCTAAACACTCTGAAAAGACGTGGCCATGGCAAGAAATACCTTTATTTGATTTCCTATTCCAATTTTATGGTTTATTAGACTCCTTACATGACAATTTTTTTAAATTTTAGGCAATCACAAACTCTTGAACAGTTTGCTGAAGCTTTTATCCATGAAACAGATGCAAAGTGGTCTTTTATGTTCAATTCCGATCGTAAAAACACTACGTTCAACGTGAGTAAAACTGATCCTTTTTTAAGTTTTAAATACCTACACAATCGGATCAGAGTAGTCGCGATAGGCAGTCTATTACAACCGTTTATGTCCAGGATCCGTACTAGTTAGAATACGCGACCAAAATCGCATGCAATGATGCAACACATAGTTTTAACAGAAGATATTATTTGACCACGACTTAACAAACATACCGAAGTTTCAAGCGGGGACTGATCACTGTCTCTCTATGTCATTATCATTGCACCTAATACTTTATTCAATTTATTAGATATTTATTCATTCTACTGAAGAAATGGCCGGCTTGGAACAAAGTGCTCAACATACTTGGGACCGTCGCGTAGACAAGGTGTCTTTCTCAGTAAAACACACATACACGACTGAAGATGCACGTCAGCTGTCCATCCGTCAACGTCGCTGTATATTCGCCGATGAAGTTCATTTAGAGACTTCTGACATTTACACGTATTCAGCCTGTATGAGACAATGCCGTATGCAGAGAAGTCGAAAGTTATGTAAATGTGTGCCACATTTTTATCCGCCTCTAAGTAAGTAACATCAACTTTGAGTGGGTATATGTTTACAAATGATTAGGTACCTACGTTAATTGTTTGTTGCAGATTGAATTAACTGACACGTAGGTTAATAATTTAATTCAGATATGATTGATAATTAAACTATACATAGTCGCCGTTGGCTTCATCTTATCTCTGACATAGAATCGATCAATCAGCTCCACTTTTATTAGGTATACAAGTTATACCTAATCAATCAGCTCTACTTTTTTCAGAGGGCTATAAACAATGTACTCTTCGAGAATTACGCTGTATAGCAAAATATGTGGCTGAGATAACAGATGTGACAGGGTGTCCTTGTGAATTGGGCTGCTCGCATACCGTGTATGAAGTGGAGAAACTTACAGATGTTGAGTGAGTCTTTCTTTTCTATAGTTGGAGGTACAATAAATTGCTTAGATTAATAATAATGCTGTTACATAAAGGTGTAGCCAAATTTGTGGTGGTGTGGTAAAAAATGGACATTGAAAAAATTCACTACTTAATAGTTTTTATTAAAATCATTCGTTTTTTCAAACGATGTATTACAAGTTATGTAAACGACGTACTACAAGAGAAGAGGACGACCAAAGAAAAGATGGATGGACTGTGTGAAACACGATGTGACTAGAAGTAGAATGAAAGAATAAAACATATTGCGCCGACCCCAAAATTGGGACTATGGTAGGCAGATGATAATGTCAACAATTTGTCGGCTTCACAACGCTCCTAAAATTTGACCACATCTTTCACCTGTCACATTTCTAAACAACATTTTATGAATTTAATGTCAATTTTAATGATTTTGTTAAATTTCCTGAAAAATCACTCCATCAACATCCTTGATATTAAACACCCATTAATTCATTTATACCAGCCATCTCCCTTACGAAATATTAGCTTTATCGGTCAATTTTCAAGTTTAATTTGTCAGTTTCAAGTAAGATTTCTGTATTAAAAATCACGAAATTTCCTAAAATTGTTAGCACTTTACACTAAAATATGATTACACCTTTCCGTAACAGCCTATAAATGTGTATTATCTTTTGTTAGATAGAAAAGCTTTAATGTGCATACAGTGAATACGGTGAATAGCTCGGTGAGATGTTCTATTTGAGGTCTCGAATTCTATGGTTGTTATTTTAATTTTATCATAATAGTTGCGTTTCATTGGGTACAACAGCCACAGACTTATTCCACGATAAGATATATGATATACGAACGAAACCCGAAAACACCTACTAAGATATCTAACATGGGAGTACCGAGGGGGGCCATGGGAGGACAGCTGCCTCCCCTGGCTTTACCAAGCTTACGTAGTACCTACTAAGGTAATTACGAGTAAAATTTTGGATTGACCGCCCGCCCTCTGTCTATGGGACAGACAAAAAAAAATTTGCCCACCTCATGGAACTAAAGCTGGGTACGCCCATACCTAAACACATATGGACCAACATTACTTAGATATTTATGGTACTTGCTATTCATGAATGTTACGATGGCATCTGCGAAGAAAACGCCCGAAAATCTATCTATCTATAATTTGCTCTACAGACCTGAACGCTTTTAAACAAGTTTTTTTTTTTAGTTCATTACGAAGTGTCGATAACGCTTTATTGGAGACGGAGTTTGTATCATGGCCAATGGTGCGTTACAAACGCGAAGTATTGTTCGGCTGGGTTGATTTACTAGGTACGTCATTTCGTTATAAATTTATGACACATTATGGAATTTCGTATGACGCTTTACTCGATGGTTTAACTTTTTATTATTATCTATGCGTAAGTATTACACTTAGGTACCAAATATATCATAGAGTCAAAAGTTTAGGCAATTGCTGTACTGTATTTTGTCCTTGAACCGAAAAAATAAAGTAAATAATAATTTTAACATGCATTTTAATTTTTTATGTTGAGTTTTAATTTTTATATATTTAATAATGTTTTTTTCATTTTCACTTTGCTTGGGTATGCGAACTAAGGTCTGAACTATACTTAAACATAACTAATTATTTATTTACCTATTGTTTTGAACAAATATTGCAGTGTCTTTTGGAGGCATCGCGGGATTATTTTTAGGATTTTCACTTCTATCCGGTGTAGAGTTATTGTACTATTTTACACTGCGAGCATGGTGCGCCGCAGTGCGTGACGCAGATACACTGCACGAAGAACGTGCTGAGAGATTGGCCAAGCCTAAACCTTCTCATGATCTCAGCCTTGTGCCTTGGTACGTAAAAATTACTAATCTTTTATTAAATCTAGGGCTTAAATAGCCGTATCATGATTGCGTTGACTCAGAAGCTTGATTTTTTTCAGCTTCAAGGGACCGCAGACATAAGTATGTATTTGGTATTAATTCCAACTTGATGCGTCCACGGGTTTCTGAGAAAAAGGTCTTGACAGACAGACGGACAACAAAGTGATCCTATAAGGGTTCCCTTTTCCTAATGAGTAACGGAACCCTAAAAACGCGTGAGGTGTCTTTGGGACACCCTGTTGGAACGAAGTTCCTTTCGCTATATTTGCTATATATACTTAAATATATTTAATGGGTTGAATAAATTGTATCAAAATGTAAATATTGTAAAAAAAACTCGAAATTAATATTGCGCCATCTGCGAAAGTTGCCCGAACTGGAATTATGGATAATTAGTATACAACAGTAGTATCGTGCAGAATCCACAGATGGTGTAAATAAAATATATCAACTCGCGGTCCGCATTTTTCGTTGTGCTAACACTTTTTTCCGTCCAGCCCCGATCCGCCGGCGTCTGAAGCGTAACGTGCGATAAGGAACTTCGTTCTAATAAAAAAAATATTGTCGTGTCTCACTGAAGAATGGATTTCTCCTGAGAAAATATCCGCGCGATGATATTTTACAATTTGAAATGTGGCTAAAAACAGGAAGAATCATTTTATAGACTTCATATTGCATTTGTAGATGAAGGCCCTTTTAAGGCTACTGATTTGGTGTGTACCGATTTCCCAGTGATATTATGTGAGGTCGGCAAACTTTGGCCGATGAAGAAAGATGTGGTGGCACTTTGCCGACTTACGGACGAAATTTTATCAGAATTGGCGAATCACGTATATAGATTCAGTGCCTACATTTTGAAGATTGGTTCAGGAAGCGTTCACAAGATTTTACATGAGTATGGTGTATATGGGTACCACACAACCATGATGAATGATGACAATACCTAATACGATAACTAAGTTTGGTGCAAGCTTGTCTCGGCGCGTTTACGACATTATCACAGGTGATCATGAATCTTGGATACATCAATACGATACAGAGCTAAGGCCTACTTTTTTAACTATGACAGGATATCTGGCGTAAATACTTTTACGAGATTAAAGAAGAATGAATGCTTATTGGCATACCTACTACTACTACTTATCAGAAGTGTTCACTGTTGTCAGCAGCAAGCGAACGACTACGGGACATTGCGGGCTGGTGTTTCACCATGACAACGCGCCCGCGCACTTGGCGCTCAAAACTCGGGACTTACTGGATAGCACACCAAACTTCAGTGTCATCCATCTTACAGCCCCCCTGATTTGGCAGCGTTTGAATTATTTTTATTCCCTAAAATAAAAAATCAAGTTGAAAGGGATAATTTTTATCGCCGGCAGATAAAGTGTTTTGAAAATTGGTTTAGATGCATGAAACCTTGCTTAAATACTACTGAAGAGTTGTTTGAAGATATTTAATAAAAAACATTCCTGGTTTAATAAAAAACCCAGTGAACTAGTTCTTGTTTTATTTCACAATCAAACAACGCACTCCTAGTTACATGAGGTCGCACAGTAACAGTATTCCTATTAATCAGTGAATTTGAAAACTATAATATTTATGATATCGTGGTTGTTACAGATATCACGTTTTGTTTTGTATTTTGAATGATGTTTCACAAATCAAAGAACTCTCAACACAGTACGTAGCTATAATACTTTTTGATATTCTAGGTGGAAGCAGCCTCCAGCGCCCCGGAGTGCTCGACCAATAGTGGTGCGCTCCAAGAACGCACCGCCTCCCGACTACGTCCCACCGCCTGCATACCCTACTTATTTACCCTAAAATGTTTAAGTAGCAATACCTCAGTGCTCATTAGCTTTTTAACTCAGATAGAGAAAATACAGCAAACTAAATTGGATCAGCGGTTCCCAAATTACAAAATAACGCATTAACGTATAAAAAATGTTAACAGTAAACAGCAGAAGGTACCTAACCTAACAAGATATAGGAGTAGAATTCTACTTGAATAGGAGCTGACTCACGCATATATATGTTGTCTCTAGGCAACGCCAACCAGGCGGCCAGTGTGCTATTATTTTATCACACAGTAGAAAAAGGCAAATTGTTGCGAACCCTGTGCCATAAAAAGCTCTGGTGACCCTTTTCTGCTAAGCTCCGTCTCCCCCTCATAAGAGATGTAGGCCCGGCCCCAATTAGAACAGAAATCTTCTGTACCCTATCCCAGTAGACTAGGGATAGTCATTTAGGCAAATAGGCAAACGTCCAGTGCTCAACATTAACGTCCTGAAATTATACTGCCATAATTTGACATACCAATATTATGCCCCGCAGTAAAAATTCGGTATTCTGAAATTAAAAGGAAAAGAGTGATATAGTTCCACGTCGACTAATATCAATAGGCTGGGTCAGACAGCGAGCGGGGTGAGACGGCGACGCGACGTGAGCAGGTTGTAATTGTCGTCACAGTCGCATAACAAATTTCTCTTCCCTCAACTTTGTGCATGAGGATCGGGAGGGTACTAGTAATTCAGAAGGCACAGTGGGTTAATGTATCTCAATCTTACATAATTGACAATTGAAGGGATTACCTATCTTATATGTTGTAAATCGGGAAACGGCTAAGATAATAAATATCTAATACAAGATAGTCTAAAAATAAATACATAACCTTAACGTATTAATATTATAATAATTACAAATGTTCGTTTTTGAAATACGATACTTGCCAACTAATGTTTAATGTTGTTAGACAAGTTTAGTATTGTCAGGTACGAGCGTGTTAGTTAGCATGTTTTTCTCCATCACGCCGCAATGGCTGCATGCATTTGACCAAAATTTGATACACCGATAGATTGAAAACTGGATTAAAGGAGGCGAAAGCTTTCCTGAATTTGTTATGTGACAGCTCGCTGTCTGACCCAGCCTTTTGATGTCAGTAGACGTGGAACTCTTTTCCTTTTAATTTGCGAGTCCCGTTTTTTTTTTACTCGACTTATCAATATGTCTCATGTACTTTAATTGTTTACATTGAGTTCAGTCACTTTTGTATCGTGACAAATTATGACTGGTTTTGCGGACAATTGAGGAAAATCGTGACCTTATTTCTCGAGTCCGGCAATCTGTATGCGACCGCGACCTGAAAACGAAACCTTTTAAATGCCAATACCATAGAAGAAAATAAAGAGAACTCGACTTGTTTAAGGCAGGACAATATCTGAAGGCGGTGACAAAAGATGGGAGCAAACGGATTTTTCCCACAGTAAAAAGATCTTTTGTGAACTTTTTAGTTAGCAACCCACAAAAGATATTAACCATCAGTTAATACTAATTACCAGTTGTAGAACCCACAAAAGATATTAACCGTCAGTTAATACTAATTACCAGTTGTAGAACCCACAAAAGATAAGAACCGTCAGTTAATACCAATTACCAGTTGTAGAACCCACAAAAGGTATTAACCGTCAGTTAATACTGATTACCAGTTGTAGGATAGTTTTTTATGCCTATTCTATAAAAGGGTGAATGAAAGTAATTTCTTCAATTAATGTTTATTATAATATTTTTGGTCACATCCATTCTAACGTCGCTTATTAAATTCATATCGAACTATATTACCACGATAACTGGACACAAAAACAGTCAACAACTTGCAAAATTCGAGTGCAATATAAACATACATACTTACATTAGTCCAAAAACGACCATAATAATGCAGTTCAATAAATAACAAGTACAAAAAATTAAAACTTTACCAGTAAACTGTGCATATATATTTTTACAATTTATTAGCTAAGAACCAAAGGTAGGTACTAAAATCATAGACAGCACCTAACTTCTAAGTACAAAATAAATAGGAATGAAATTTTCTAACAAAAAAAAAATACATAGGTATTACTAGATTAACATTGCCTGAGAAAATTTACTTGGCAATCTAACACAAGCTATAATAATACTCTTGTTTTGATTTTGAATATCGTATATTTATCTTGCTGATTGTACGTACACATTTTAATTGCAACATTACTTTAGACAAAATACAAAACCGTTGACAATTTCTTAAAATATTTAACCGTTTATAACTTGAATAAACACTTCCAGTTGTGTATTAATGTATATTTGATAAACAGCTTGATAAATAGCTATAGTTCCTTTTTAAAAAATGAATATAAAATTCTATTGATTTTATTTAAAATAAGTACACAAAAATAAAATGAGTCGTTAAAATAATTGTTTCAAAAATGTCTGTTTTTAACACGTTAGCGTACATTAGTATTAAGGCTCCTACACACAACGCCGGCGGCGCAGGCCGCCGGCTTTTGCCGAGCGTTTGTGCCGCCGGCACGTGTCACAGAAACTTGCACAAATTAAGCCGCCGAGCATCATTCCAGATGTGACAGTTGTATAGAACACTAGTAAGGTGCACATTTTGTGGTTGGTTATCGATTACGATGAACAACGAAGTCGTCAACATTGCCATCGCAGCTGTAGCTTTTATTTCTATATGTAAAAATTTCAATTCTCAATTTCATTTTTGTCTATGTCAAATATTGTCACTATTGAATTCCGCGCGTCAAGTCGTTTATTTCTATCCTTATAATCGGAATTCCGAGGGTTCCAAAAAACCTCTTTTGCGTAAATTGTTCAATGAGAAGCAACACTGCATCATTATCCCAATTAAACGGAATTACTTCATTTTTCTTAAATATGCACCGCGCACAACCACAACACTACCTCGTGAATGCCGGGAGCGAACTGAACTTGAAACCCGCTCGACATACCCGAGCTTCTTAGTGCGACAAAGTCGGCGGGTTTATAACCCGCCGGACAAACCGCGGCTTGCCCGGCAGCACTATGTGTAGGAGCCATTAAACTTTACTAAAAAATATATAAAGCACTTACTGCCAGCAATGTCGTTAAATTATATAAATTAAAATTTTACTATTTAAATTATATTAAGCCTTTTCATTAAGATGCAGATTTGACTAAAATAATACATCGTACTTGATCTCATAAGGTTTTACAGAACTAGAACTTAGTTAAATGCTATTGTCAACGCCAAAGAAACCGTTTCTTTATTTTGATATGCTTGTTCTTTAAGAAAATATTAGCGTTATTACAAAAAAATCAAATCAAATATTTTTTTAGTCAAATCACCAAATTTGTGACTTGTTTTCTTAACGTGTTGTGTTGCGTTCATCATGGACAAATATAAAATGTGTCAACTTTTCGCACAAAAAATCTTATGCTATAGTACGTTAAGTATTTACTATTTACGCAATATATGTATACTATTGTATATTTAATTTAATTGCAAAATAAATAGTCACTATAATATTATGATTATACGCAATAGCAAAAAAATGTTATCATTTTGACACTACATATTTGTGCACATCTGATTTCTCAATAAAAATACGATAACTTTACAATTGTTTTATTTATTTATAGCCGTTTGAATATTGACGGCAAATATTATCGGAATTGATATTCACACTTTAATTTAAATAAAACAAAACACAACACTGTAGATAAAATAAGAAATGCAAAATAATAAACTTTCATCTATTCTTAAACTAATACCGCACACCATTGCGGCGAAGTAATTTCATAAGTAATGCTGTATATATATTTACAGAAAAATAAGCAGTCTCCGATATATATATTGTAACTAAGTTGTCTATAGTTTAAACTACGGAGACTATTAGTCTTGTCTAATCAAACGATATCTCGGAGAAGGTTGAATACAAAACTTACGATCTGAAAACATTGTTAAATTTTCTCTGTGGATTTAAGTCGATTTCCCAAATACCTTTTACTAGATACCTATGGAGTTATAAAACAGGCGTTTTTTTTCTAAAATGGTAAATGACGCACCGTAGTATGAAGAAGCATTTGACACAGGGAATGAAATGAGAAACTTTTAGTTCTGATATCAATGTAATATCTTCTAAAGCTAATTTCTATAAATCACACATTAACAACGAAATGATCTTTTTGTACCGAGCGTGAAGGTATTCTAACAAGATTCATTTGGCACCCAACATATTGAATACCCCATATAATTACGTACGATCATAAATATTTGAAAATATGAAGTAGACAATACAATAATAAACCATTTCTCTATAATATACAAGTATTCATTTTTCTAACATAGTTGACAGACAAATGTGGTAAAATGTATATTATACCATAGTATATTTAATTATTTATACAATTCACTACACAGAACTTCACATGATTTTAATTTATATAAACTATTTGTACAGTTATTATAAATTATAAATAAGTTATAAAAGTAAGTAGATAAGTTCATTTCGATAAGTTTCACTATAACAAATACCTAAAGAGTACTGACATCGGGACAAGAACTACTTTTAAAACAAAATAGTACGAAAATGCAATAAAGCAGTGGTGTAACGTTGTAAATGGAGCATAGCTGTAACTTACATTATGGAAATAACATTTTTACAACCCAACGCGGCAACATTCTTTTATATTCGAATAAAAACTTACGTGAGTGGTAGTCATATTAGTTAAGATATACGGTTTTACTCACGTGTATATTTCGGGGATGCCCGACTAGTTTCGGACTCGACGGGGGCCCTTTATCAAGGGGTAAGGCGTCCTGTCACGTCAGTTGCAGGTGTCACCTAGTCGGGCATCCCCGAAATAACATCCTTTTATTTTAGATTTTACTTTTCGATATTTATGTGAAACGGTATTGAAAGTAACTGATAACTTAAGAATTTCTATATCCACGAGCTCTTTAGATTAAGTAGAAATATCTACAGATATTTAAGAAAGTATCTATAGGTGTAGCCATAACTTGACTTGTCCCAAAACTGCAAATAACTGCATCCACTCTCGTTAATTAGACAAACCAGTAGAATACTAATTGAGTCTATATATTTAGTGTTTCTTATTGTACACAAAATTGTAAGTTATTTCAAAATAATCTCTATTGTATGTTTGGTTAACTCTCTTACTATTCATATATTTTCTCTCAAACTTTTATCACCAATACAAATAAATAAAATTAAAGTGTCTGTTTGTAATGTCAAAATAATAGTTTTCTAAAGCTCATACAGTTATTTGCGCGATACCTATGCCTAAAAATCTGCTTTTAAGATATTTATATTCTGTCTGTCCGTCTGTTTGTTCCGGCTTATCTCCGGAAAGGGTGGACCGATTTTCACGGGGCTTTCACTGGCAGATAGCTGGTGTTACAAAGAGTAACTGAGGCTACTTTTATTTTGGAAAAAGAATTAGGGTTCCGCTCAAAATACATAAATATGTACACGCGAGCGAAGCCGCGCGGGAACTGCTACTAATATAATAAAAGCGAAAGTTTGTGCGGGTGGATAGATGGATGTTTGTTACTTTTTCACGCAAAAACGGTTGAACAGATTTGAATAAAATTTTGCACCGAGATACATTATAGTCTGGAATAACATGTAGACTACTTTTTATTCCGGAAAAATTTAGGGTTCTCTAAATTGGGATAGACTTTACAAAAAATTCAATGCAAACGAAGTCGCAGGCAAGAGGCCCTAGTTCTACATAAGTCTATCAATATTTGCAAAAAATACTATTAGACCGAAGTTAGAGTTAAATTAGAGGGCAGACTTCCCGGTAGCAGTCAGCTCGAGTTACGCGTACGCGACCGTGAGTTGCTAGAGCTTATGGTTTACACTCCCCAACCCACCCGTATAAGCAATATCCCTTTCCTTTCATTGCCTTCCCTTCTTGGCTTTTCAATATAATTCTAATTTTCACTTTTTTAATTCCCAAAGTGCCCGGTTGACGGCAATAGGCTTGCCCTCTATTACATGAGTGGGATCTAAATTATGGTCGACAAAACTTCCTTCCTTCAGGAAATAGGCGTGAAGTATATGTACTATCAGACCACAAGAACGAATGCTGTATCGCGCTTCGTTTGAATTTTGCATGTTTTTCTCTCTTGATTAGTTATTTTTACATTTTATGTTTAGAGATACCTCATATGTTTAAATGTTAATTTACTTAAGCTACATACATAGATTTGTTTTGTTTTTTTCCTTTGATATGCACAACTGGTGTAATTTAACCAATTCTTAGTCTCTATATGTGGAAGCTTGTTATTAGCAATTCATTTTTTTATTCCGCTGTACATGTAACAATTAGTCTGTAAGCATTCCTAAAATAAATAAATATTTGTTCTCACTTTTTTACTAAAAGTTGGATGACGAAACATGGCTACACCTACAGTTACTTTATCTGTGATAGTTTTAATAACAGATACACATCATATTCTGAATTCTCCAATGCACACTACGTCACTACTATAATGACACGTGAACACCATATTTGGTTGTGGAAATACAATAATATATTCATCTGAGAATTTTTTTATCACAGCAGAGGTCTCGTATATTATCCATATGAAAATCATATACGGAATCAGTAAAAAGTGATGAACTGTTTGAACTATGAAACAAATGATAAACACGCATGCCCATATCAGTACATTTGTCGTACAATGATCGCTCGTATGCTTTTAAGTACAATTTAAATATAGCCACACTGGGTTTAACCCACTTAAGTTAACAAAGAGAACCTATAGACATCTCATTGATTGGTAACCTTATCGGTTATTTAGAGACGTGTACGTCTTTACCAATAAGATTTTAATTTTGATGAAATAATAAAATTATTTCAGTTATAGCGTTCATACTCATTGGTGCGAAAAGGAAGTGTCAAAATGAAATTTGATAATGATATTTTATGAAAAAATTGTTGCAAAAATTAAAATAACTGTTGACAGAGGAAGTCGAATAAATTGAGAATTATAAAATGACGCTTCCCCTGTGCGCTTAAGTAAATTAGCGTTCTTTTAAATACATGAATTCGTGCAAATCTAAACCTAATTTTCGGAGCCATGCTCTTTGAAATAAAACATGTCATCGCTCTATAGAGTACAATTTAAATCTAAGAATGGTCCTTAAATTAAGTAACAGCCCTAATAAAATCTGCCGCCGTGTGATTTCTAAGAATAAATATTTAGCTTTTGTAACAAAGTAGGCGGCAGGACAGAGTTTGGTAAAATTACACTATCATTACTAAGAAAAGGTAACTACAGCGGACAGTTCCGAACACTAATGTAAGTACGTAACTCACGTACGTAGACCAAACACCATTGGACTTTGCTAACAGTCTAGGCTATTTTTAACAGTAATATACAAACAAGACAACCGAATACGATATATATTTGCCTGTAAACGTTAATCCACCTATTGATTAGTTTTTAATTTGTAACTAGGACACAGAAAAACATTATTTAATTACGCACTAACACATTCGTAAATGTTGATGATTTGACTAATAATAATACGTAATTCATTTTAATGTATTAAATGCTCAATTATTTATAACGATACATTAGTATCTGTGTAACGTCTTTATAAAAAAAAATGCGTTAAAAAAGATTCCACAACATTTTCCCCTGAATAAGGAGTATTTAGTTTAATGTAAAATTTATAACATTATTTTTTATATTCATCTAATTTATTTATTAAAAAAAAGATTTTATTACAATAAAGTCAGTTTTTATGTTTCTTTAGTCAAATCAGAAAAAAATGTAAATGTGTCCTTAACACTAAATCATTCCATCAGATGTCTATTTAAAGTACTAATTAAATCAATCTTAACTCCTGAGGACTAGAAAAAATAGTTCAACCATAATACTTAGTTCGTATTTTTAGAGCGGGAATTAGTCATCAATTTATATAGATTACATAGTAATTCCCAGAAATTTCTTTGTGGAGTAAAAAACGTAGGATTTTAGCTGAACTATAATACTGAGGGCTTACGATATTTTTGTACCACTCAAGCGGCAAACAAGCATACGGACCACCTGCTAGTTAGCATTTACCGCCGCCAATGGTCAATTGCAACACC
>OY982562.1:13090942-13170005 GCA_963859945.1 Euplagia quadripunctaria | reverse complement strand
AACCGTGTTTCTGGTCATGGTTCGGAGCCAGAGCGCATGGAACGCCTTCGCCTCCTTCTGCGAGGAGGTGATGTGCGTAAAGGAGGCGGCGGAACAGGAGATAGAGCGGAGTACGATTCTCTCTGCCCGCAGTAGACGCACCGAGCGCCGGAGGGCGTTTAATGATTTCCGGTCACTTTAGGAAGCGGCCTGCGGGCGGTGAACTTTTGGGGCAGTCGTCGTCTGAACAGATACAGGACCGAGAGGCAGCGCGCAGTGTTCCGCGTGTGCTTTCAGAGGAGTGCGGCCGACGGGTGATGGTCGCACTGGGTGAAGGGACCCGTCTAGGGTGAGACGGGTCAATGCCTTTCGGGGTTTGCGGAAGAATGCAATGGCGATTCTCACTCCCCCGATCACAGGCAACTGAGATGCACGGCATCTTTTGAAATTTAACGGAACTATATAGTCTATATATAGAACATCCCACATTATTTTAGATTAATTTTTCGGCTGCAGTTGCCCAATAAAACCTGAAGTAGCGAACGCCCAACCGTTGCAGATATCATAGGTTAGTTAAATTTAATTTAATTTTTAAATTTTAACGAGTTACACGAGCGGTGACAATATTTACGAACCGTTAGGTAGTACACTCACCAAGTCTGCGAGTACAGCAAGTAGATGGAGGCCATCTGCATGAAGAGCACGAGCGAGACTTGCATGAAGAGCGGCAGGATGGACGCCAGCGCCACCAGCGACACGGGCGGCGACTGGCGCGTCAGCAGCGGGCCCGGCCGCGCGCGGCCCAGCGACAGCGCCAGCAGCGTCGTCAGCACCAGGTCGATGTACAGGAACTGGTTGTTGCCCAGGATCGAATAGAACTGGAACCAAACGCACACTTTGTATGGTTTCCTGATTATAGATCGTCCGTTTAACTCAGACGTCGCCTGCGACGTTCCAGGGGCGCGGGGAGTGACGACAAAGACGATCGCGCGGCAGGCGCAATTATGACTTTAGCTCAGGTCTGTTGGCTAGCCGCGCAGCTAACAGTCATACGTCTTGATGGTAACATACACACGAGATTAAATTTCTGAAATAAATTGGTCTATTTTCGGACAGAAAATTGGAAGTCAGGCCAAACAAAGGACAATTAACGTGTACGAATATAAAAAAAAAAGAAAATTGTACCCCAATAGATTTAAATATCAACAAGATAATAATTTAAACAAAACCGTAGAAGTTGCTGTAAAAAAAAAAAAAACACCATAAAATATTTTAATATAATTAATGTAATAAATATTGTCTTCATCCTTGTCTTTTTTAACAATTTTTTTTCTTTTTCGTATTATTTATTTTCATTACACACTATACACAACGATGACGTAACGTATCGCAAGATAAATACTTTCACCATTTGTGCATCGCACTACCTCACCCGCATTCCTGTCACGTCCCATGCGAGGACTGGGTGATGCAGTCTATACTTATTTGTGTTTTTTTTTAATAAGACAATATAAGGTCATTGACATGTGATGACAGATAAGTGAAATATGAAGAGTTTTATGTATGGAAGTTAGTGGGTATAACATTAGAGGACGACTAAAGAAATGGTGAAGGGACTGCGTGAAAGAGGATATGTCTAGAAAGAGAATAAGCGGTGAAATGACGAATAATAGAGTAGAATGAAAAAAAAGCATATTGCGTCGACCCTAAATAAAATTGGGAAAAATGTAGGCATATGATGATGAATAGAACAATTTCAGGTTATTCAATATCAATAGTCAAAGTAAGTGTGTTTATCAGCAGTGTGGTTATACATGAGTCTATAAAAAGTAATATTATTGTTAAAAAAAATTATTAAGCAATAATAATAAACATAAATTATGTACACATTGAGTCCATACTCAGTAAAACAACAGGAGTCGGTCAAGTCAGACAAGTGTATTAAAAAATAATGCATAAAAATCATCGTAGATATAGGTATGTAGGTGCATATTAGTATCTTTTTGCATAACAAAATTGAACTTTGTGGAAGTAGTGACACAACAATAATCATAAATTAAAAAATTAAAATACTTGAAAATCCCTTCAACGATTACAAAAGAGCTGATGATCTTCGAACGGCTGAACAGATTTTCTTGAATCATATCTAAGAACACTCTCAATCAAGTCACCTTTCAAACAAAAAACCCGCACTCAAATCGGTCCGTTTGGGAGTTACGATGCCACAGACAGATACACAGACATGTCAAACTTATAAAACCCCTCTTTTTGCGTCGGGGGTTAAAAATAAAGAATAATATACTCACATTATAAAGTATAAGGATGGAAAAGAATTGGATGAGGGAGTAAAGCGCCATGTACTTGAAGATTGCAAAAGAGGTGCTAAGAGCACAGCGACCTTCTAAAGCGAGTAGCTTCACACATTGAATATTCTGCTCTTGAGAGGTGAATGGAGCCGCCACTAAAACATAAAGGATATTTTTTTTTTTATTATTTTGCAAAGTACAGTTTTAATAGACTTACAATATCATTATTTAATGATATACTCCATAGAGGCATAAACATAATTTTTGTTTGCTCAGTTACACAAAACAAACGTCTTCGTGATAGTTATGTAGTCATTTTTAGTTGCACCACTTGACTATTACACTTTACATACTTTGATTATAATAAATTAGAAACATAATCACGTATTTAGATATCTAATAATCACATCAGGTAAATTTAGCTCGGCAGTGACTGATTATTTTTTTTCTTTTCTCATAATAGCTACAGAGAACAGACTATAATGAACAGATAACTCCTATGAACGGAATTTTACGACCGTCTGACGACGTTTTCATGACATTTATGTCATTATTCAAGTAATATATTTTAGTTTTTATTCCAACCTGATGCATCTGCCTCAGAAAGAGATATTCCAACATGCGCCGCTTTGAGCGCCCCGCAGTCGTTGGCGCCGTCCCCGCACATGCCCACGATGAGCTCCTCGCCCTGCAGGGCGGACACCAACTGGGTCTTCTGGTCGGGTCCAAAGCGGCCAAATACCATGCCTATTAATAAAAGTTTACAATTATCGTCACTGCCTATCTGCCAGTTTACAGAATATGATACGACTGTGTGCGATTTGTAAATGCAACATATTTCATATTTTATCACGTAAGACATAATAATTTATAATACACACGTACATATACCTACACTATAATCTTGGATTAAAAAAATATTAATTTTTGACACATAAAAATTTGTTATAATTTTTACATAGAAAATACCAATATAAATTTTAAATAATGTGATGTTTACACTGAAAATAATGTAGAACGCAATAAAAAAAGGATAAACATGTAAGAATTAACCTCTGCTTAATATAGCCGGCATCAATTCAGGATAATGAGTACGTATCACAGCCCAAGTTTTGCCTTCCAATGCCAGCACGTAAGCATCTATCGATAATTTAGGCGGACAACCTTCACCTACGACCTGAAATATAACAGTTATAATATTATTAAATGCTAAAGTTCACACAGATTTCAACATTCGTAAAATTAAACCATTCACTAGCATTATTAAAATTTCCTCTAATTTTAGACAGACGACTTTTTTTGTCAGTACATGTAAATCGTTTGAGAAATCATCCAACGACCTCTACCTTTGGGACATTGCTACGCTCGTTACTTAAGGCTAACTGAAGATATCCGATACTTACTTCCATACATAAGATGGGTCGTGAATCATTGGTTTGTTGTTGCCCCACAGTTATAAGTACAAGTTTCTGATGTGGCTGCACCATGGAACAGCCTCGCGCCACCGACATTGCAGTCATTATATTATCACCTGCAACGTGACAGTAACATAAGCTTACAGTCCAGACAACATAAGCTTACAGACCTTATACATGTTACATTGAAAACCAGTTTACAGACCTGTGACCATTACCAGTCTCATATTAGCATCGTGAAGCTCCTTAATTACTTGGGTCGTTTCTGGTTTCAGGCTATTTTGCATGACTAGAAAGCCTAGAAATACCATCTCACACTCAAGAGTCTCTCTTTTAATCCTTTGAGCGTCGACCCATTTCATCTTACGATCTAGTTTTTTGTGGGCGAGGCCTATCACACGAAAACCGTTTGAGGTATACTCGTTGAGAACTGAACTGAAATTTTCTGGAAGAGTGTCTGGATTGCACATACCGGCCACCTAAAACAAAATATCCAAGATTAATCTACATTTCGCTCAAGTTTCATATGTTTCCGGGAACAGATTTCATTTGATTTCTTTATTGTAGTATAAATAAATCAAATACTATATAATTTGCTCCTAATATTTTGTAGGTCCCTTAAATTTGGTACAAGTGCATAAGGTTCTTGTTTAATTTTAAAAATCGATGTGATTGGGAACCTGATTTTTAACTAAAACAGTTTACCTATGCAGTTGTACCCCATGAGGGTATCGACTACCGTCACGAGAATAGACATCTTTTTCTCAAGGTGTGAAGATTTAGAAAAGTTTGTACATATTTCTACTGGCGGTCCCTTGGCCTCCATTACTTGTTTTAAGCCCCTAGAAATAATATCGACTGCTCGTCGAAATATAAAGTTTATATTATTATACCGTAAAATTTTACCTTTTCGGGAGCGCCTTTCACAAAATACACCATTTGTGGTTGTCCAAGTACTCTCGCTATAACACCCATGGATTGCTGTGAAGAGGAAAAGTGGAACCTTCGTAGTAGACCAACCTGGAAATATAACAATGTGGTTACTTAATTTTATTCATCTGGTGTTAAGCCAGAAGGCTTAATTAACACCAGATGGATAAAACTAATACTGTCACAAGAATGTGACAGTATTAGTTTTATGATACAAATTTGTTCCTTTGTTACCTTACAGTGAACTGTTACTCATAGCGGGCCATTAAACTATAATAAACGTATAATTTTTACTGTTTATCATATACAATAGGAAACAATGTTATTGTGTTCACGTGACTTAACTAATGCAGATGACATGTTTTATATACTCATGGCTGTAGATTGTATTACGAATTCACAACCACATTTCGATAATATTATATAATATCAATATTTTCCAGCGTAATATAATAATAATTCATAAAACATGAGCCCGTTGTCATCCACCATACAGGCTACTAGCCCAGTCAACCTAGCTGTTTTATGATCAAAAAAAAAACCGGCCAAGTGCGAGTCGGACTCGCGTACCGAGGGTTACGTAAAATATTTTTATTAAATGATGTGTAACTAAAAATTTACGGGTTTCGCAATTTTTCCTTTATCTGTGCTATAAGACGTTGCTTCGTACCAAATTTCAAGATTCTGAGTTCACGGGAAGTACCCTGTAGGTTTTGATTCCCTTGCAAGTGTCGAAAATTTGCAGCATAAACGGCTGTATCGTCTGATTGCGTTGGCTTAGGAGTTTGATTTTTTAACAGCTCCAAGGGACAGTAGACCTGAGTATTTGATATAAATTCCAGCCTGATACCGTTCCTGAGAAAAAAGGTCCAGACAGACAGATTTTCGGACGGACGGACAACAAAGTGATCCTATAAATGGACATTTCGATTACCACGCATTTTCATTTTTGGATAAATAGTAAAAAAATAAGCTGATTAAGAATTTCCGCAGTCCGGACAAGTGGAGCGTAATTTTTTTTTACAATTGAACGAAAAGATTTTTTTTTTTTTTTCATTTCGTGTGATATCTCGTTTCTTGTACGTTTTTTGTCATATGTGCCTAAAGCTTTTTGTTCTCCATTAAATTACCTACAAAATGAGACCTGTTCAAAGTCGCTAAGTGCTTTTGTTTAACAGCAAATGAAGGTCAAAGTTAAAAAAGAGCGTTTTTTTCAACATTTCATAACTTTGAAAGGAACGTACGTAGAAACCTGAAATTGTGGCTAGTGATGATATTAAAAAGTGCTATTAATTTCAGCGAAGTCGTACAAGATTTAATATTACAAGCCAAAAAAAAATACGTCTCTAGTAGGGGAGCCCCCTTTAATTTTTAATTTATTCGTTGTTCTAGCGGCAACAGATATGTACATTCTGTGAAAATTTCAACTGTCTACCTATTACGGATCATGAGACACAGCCTGGTGTGACACCACACACAGACAGACAGACAGACGGACGGATAGTGGAGGAGTATTAGTAATAAGGTTCCATTTTTCCCCTTTGGGTACGGAAACCCTAAAAACCCAAATATAATTTGCGCGACCCGGAAATCGAATAGGACTACAACTAGGATACTAGCCGAAGCCATCAAATAAACAGTGAGAAACATTATTCGTCTCTTATGATCTATGAATTTACATATTATTTTTTAATAAGTACAGAGATTTATTATTCTTTCAGCCTTCAGCCTTCAGCCTTAAAGGTTGCTTATAAGTTTAAAATATAATGCACCTCATATGGAATTTCCATCGTGAAAGGATCATAGTTATCCAAATTTTGCAAATCTTCGCCTTGAGCCGGCTTGGGTTTTACAATGGCTGGTGTTAAGTTATCATAACGAGTATTTTCTGGACCTGGCTCCTCCAACACCTGTCAAAATAAAACAATATTAAGTACTATTTCTATGCGGTAGAAAAATAACTTCCCTATATTAGATATCGAGTTTTATCAGTTTACATTAAAAAAAAACTGATAAATAAATGTTTTAATATACCAATGCAATGAATTTTAACGATCGAATGAATTATGTCAAACAATGCCGAGTCATGAAGAGTGGAGTGTTTGTGTAAACATAATGTTCTATACTGTATATATATATATACAAATATGTGTAATAAGGACGTACAATTTATTAAGTTACAATTAATTTTTTGTAAAAGTACAAGTAATTTGTAAAAGCATCTTGGTGTACTAACTAAAATCGATAATTATTATTTCTTGTGTCCTCATATCTAAGACACACACACAGAAACACTTGACAATAATTGATAAGATAACGAATAGTATATTCAAAGCTTGAAATTGAATGTTCGTTTCTCAAGTCAAACAATTTCATATTAAGGATGCAGTAGAACTTTCCAGAAAAAACTATTCTTGATAAAATTATATTTTACATACCCCTATGGGTACCACTTTATTTAATACGATGGTTTTGAACTAATTTAATCGCCTAAAGACACGTACTGTAGTATGCTTTAGGAGTATCGCTTAACTGGGATAGTCCCCGATCGCCTGTCAACTATGTAGAAAGTGTAATTGGCCTCATTGTAGCATGTTACCTTCTCATCATAAATTACAGAGCACACTGAAAGATCTGCACTTCTGGCCGCGTTATAAATGTTTGAATTTCGAATGTTATATTTTTTTAAACAAAATAAAGTCAATCATTTATTAAAAAAAAATGCCGGGAAATCGCGTGTAAATTGTTTTTTATCACAAGTTGAAGTTCGTCGTCCGTAGCAAAAATGAAATTAACGCGAAAAGATTTTAGGGCCATGATTTTTTTTTATTTTAAAAGTTCACCGACTCCGCAAGACTGACTACACTGCTCGTCTTCAAAATGCTTTTGGGAGGGAAGCACCGTCAGACATTGGTACGCAGAATTTGATCGTGGCCGTGTTTCTCTTCATGATTACATTCGGGTCGGCCCTAAACTGCGATCACTGAGGAAAATCTGGCTACTGTCAGGCAACTAATTGAAGAAAACCGGCGTATCACCTATGAGGAGATTCGAGGACATTTGGGGATTGGTATGAGCCAAATAAAAAAAATCTTACATCAACATTTAAAAGTTAGAAAACTTTGTTGCCGCTGGATTTCTCTTGAACTCACCTCAGAACAAAAACTGACTCTTGTTGATTGGTGTAAAAAAATGTTTGTTGTGTACGATCGCGGACGTTCAAATGCTGTGTATGACATTGTGACAGGAGATGAAACATGGATATATTGTTATATGCCGGAAAGAAAGCAACAGTCTTCTGTATGGATGTTCGAAGGTCCGAAGGACAGCAAACCAACAAAATTGAGGCAGGCGAGAAATGTAGGCAAAAAATTATTGCGTTTTTTTTCCCGGACGGGTCCTGTTTGCACGATCCCACTTGAAGAACAGAAGACAGTTAATGCTGAGTGGTACGCCACCATTTGTTTGCCCAGTGTCTTGAAAAAGTTAGGGACCATGCCCTTAGACATATGATCCTCGTGTTTTCAAAAATGGTTTGACCGAAAGAAAAAATGTTTAAAATGTAATGGAGAATACTTCGAAAAGCAGTAAATATATTACTTTACATGTTTATTGTTTTATTAATGAGTTACGCAAAACTTTCAGTGTACCCCACATACAGACAAAATCTAGATTACCATGTAGAGTGATGTGTTAACTCTTACTCGTGATTTACATTTTATTTTCACATGATTTCGATTTCTATTGTATCTTATTTTTTTATGTTTGTATTAATTCAGCAAATGACAGACTTTAAAAACTTACCCACTGCGTAAATTCGAACATCTTTAAGTCCAAAGGATCACCTTTTAGTTCACCTTGTATGCTAGTGAGAGAATGACATGATGCGAGTGCTTGTACGAGTGGGCTGCTAGCAGGCAATGAGCCGACTTCAACAACACACTCCCCGAAGTTTTTTTCGGAAAGAGACGGTATCACAGCATAGAAGTCTAAGCCATCTTCGGTTAAAGTACCAGTCTTAAAAAAAAAATATTCATCTAAAAATCACAAATTTTCTTTATGATCGTGTATAAGTTTTAATGGTGTTCAGCATCGGTTAGGGATGAGAAATTGGAAAAGGGAATCAATTTAGTAATTTTACCACCACACAAATCCGTTAATTAGTCGTAACTAGCAGTTCCCGCGTGGCTTCGCTCGCGTGTATATATTTATAAATATTGCGCGGAACCCTAATTATTTTCCAAAATAAAAGTAGCCTAAGTCACTCCTTATAACACCAGCTATCTGTGCCAGTGAAAGTCTCGTGAAAATCGGGTCACACGTTCCGGAGATTAGCCGGAACGAACAGACAGACAAAGACAAAAAGCGTACCGATACCTCGTGAAAATAACTGTATGAGCTTAACAAAATCTATTATTTTGACATTATAAATAGACACTTTAATTTTATTTATTTGTATTGATAATAAAATATGACAAAATATAAAAAAAAAACCTTTACCTTATCGAAACACATCACTTGTAGTTTCCCGCATATTATAATACGAGGAGGTGACACACAGAATATTTTATTTTTACGCAATCGCTGCTGGCTGTACACTATACCAGCTGTCATGGCGGCGGGCAGGGCCGGAGGTACCACAATTGTGATTATGTCTAATGTACGAAGAATTATAGTGCCCACACGACTCTGGAAATCAAAGAATATTGTATTAATAATAATTATGTTGATAATTTTTTCAACACATTTGGTACATTTCGTTTTTTTTTAAATCTAACTACGTAAAAAAAACACTCGGCGTGTCTTATGTTAACCTGTGCCTATAAACAATCTTAACTGCACTGGTGTTATTTAAGCATTAACAATAAAAATATTCCATAACGTGGAGGTTCTTTCCCAGTCGGGCGGCAATCTGCTGTTACATTCTTCAAAGTTATTGCGTTTTAAAATATTTTATATTTAAAGTTTCAACCTTTTTGGTTATCACTGACCATAAACGTATACAAGTTTTGATTATTTGATTTTGTAATTTATGTTTGACACCTCGCTACAATAAAATATCTAACTAATTCAATTTGAATATGGCTTAATGAGAAGTCATCATATACAGTATTTTGGAGATTTTGAATTTACGTATGCAGCGAGACTAGACAAAATAACATTTTTGACTCGACCGAAAAATAATGATAGAGAAAGATAAAGTTAATTACTAAAAATATAACATGAATAGTAGGTCTATTTTAATTTGGTGCAAGAATTTCGCCAAGATATAGTTAAAACAATATACATATAAATCTTAAGCAAACATATGGAAGGTTTACAAATATCAGGTAAAATAACTGTAGAGTGGGCGGAGATTGCTTCCTGTATCTTTATATATATTTCTTCTGTGCGTGTGTATGTTCCTGAACTCCTACGGCTGGACCGATTTTAATGAAATTTTTTGTGTCTTCAGGTGGATTCGAGGATGGTTTAGTTACAATTGTATCCGGTAGATGGCGCCGCGATAGGGTTCCAGGAATAATGACCGATTTTAATGAAATTTTTTGTGTGTCTTCAGGTGGATTCGTGATTGGTTTAGATTTATAATTGGACCCGGTAGATGGCGCTAAGATAGGGTTCCAGGAATAATATTTTATAAGTTCAGGCAGGACGTCTGTCGGGTCCGCTAGTATGTATATGAAATTTCTTGTATGTAAATAAAGTTTGTACAGATAAATTCTATATTTATGCCCAAGTCCGCAAGTTGCTATGTCTTGGTATTACTTTATGGTTTCAGAGTTGTCTCAGAGGAAACCGAACAGAAATAGCCACGTGGTATTATCATCGGCGGCACGAGTAAGGTCGCACGCGTTGAGGAAGTTCTTGTACAGATAAATTACGAATTTCTTGAACTGTGAAGGAAATCATTGTCAGGAAAATACATTATCTGCTTAAGAGGTCCGTTTAATGTTCTCGAAGGTTTGAAAAGTCTCATACTGTGAAACAGTTTATAAAAACGTGGTTGATATTGATGGGTAAATTATAACATACTAGGAACCCGCCCCGGCTTCGCACGGGTAGTAGAGACATCTTCAACAATCATCATCATATTTCAAACAATTTACACCAAATGTTAACAAATTATAAACCTAAACCTTCCTCGTGAATCACTCTGTCTATTGGTGAAAACCGCATGAAAATCCGTTTAGTAGTTTTTCAGTTTCGCGAACAGACAGATAGACAGACGCGGTGGGGGACTTTTTTTTTATTAAAATATATGTAGTGATGTGGTGATACTTACTCCTCTTACAACATAAAGCCACACAGAATAACCCATTCCGATGGCGGCGATGAAGAACATAAAAACTACGAATTTGACAGCATCTTTGTAGAATTGAAAATCAAAAGGTTTTGGAAATAGAATACTTTTGACTAACTCTCCTTTAGCTGTGTAGAAACCGGTGCGTACCACTTTCGCTAAAACCTGAAAAATAAAAACAAGGAATTGAACTGAAAATCTTATATTTAAAGTAGTTATTCTAGTTTGAAAAAAAAATGTATCATTCATCAAACACATTCTTTATTCTATTTGTGAATAATGTAATAAAATAAAAAAAAATGTCTAACATAGAAAAAAAATTTAGCTCGCTATTTTGAAGTTTTTTAAGTGTACTGATTTTTTCCTGAAATTTGGTACATACTGTCTTTGGCTGTAGGATGACTGTGAAAGAATAACGATCCGTGTTGGAAGGATACTTCTAAAATACATATATGACATAAAGAATTTTAAACATCATTCATCTTTACCTGATTGTTGCCATAAAATCTTGTTTGTATTACATGGGTACCAGCAAATAAAGTATGTCTTTTGTGCCCCTCTGTAGAATATATTTCGGGAGAAACGCAAGGGGGCCCTTTCATGACTGGAACACTTTCACCTGAAATCAATTTGCCAGATATAGTAACCGTGACCTTTACACTGCTTCGGTCTTAAAATATAAATATCTGATAGAACGAAAACTGTCTTAAGCAACGAAATCAATACAGTAAAAAAGATTACATATTCATCGTACAGAAACTGTAAAAATATATGTGGCCTTAAAAATGTCACATTTTAAACTACATTTGATTATATTGGTTGGACTGCCAGGGAGACGATAATATAATCTATATATTAATACGTGAAATGAATTTATTCTTTGTACACCCTCTTTTAAGCAAGAATGTGAACTTTGGAATACTTAAAGTTTATATGGAGAAAAAAGTGTAGAAAGTTAAACCTCATTTAAATACTCGCCGAATAGTCACGACTACCAGTATGTAAACAATATATTCGGGTGTATTCGGTACTCGCCACAAATACTCGTCTGTTCTCGACGCGGTAACGGTTTTTTGGAACGAATCGGAATCGGATTATTCGTCTGTAGGGCGTTTAAATATTTGTCGTTGTTCAATTGAATCATAAACTTTGTCGCAAGCGGGTCGTTCAACCGTTTTATTTTTTTGCCATGGATTGGACGAACAAATATTACTTTAAGTTTATAGAAGTTTACCAGGGAGAACCAAGATATGGTATCCCAAACATCGGTTCTAAAAATATAAAAAAAGGAAATAAATTAAACAATTAATGTAGGTACGCGTAGAATAAGAAAAAATATTAGATAATGAACAAAATTAACATGTCTAGTTGCAGTCTTTTTACCCGACTGCGGCGAAGCCCAAAAAGAGGGTTATAAGTTTGTAGTAGTTGTAGATGTAAGTGCCAATGTTCCCTCGTAACTACTAAACGGCTGGACTGATTTTTCGAAATGATATTACATATTATGTCGTTATATTCGCCTTCGATTAAAATTATAAAAAAAACTAGCTTTTGACTGCGGCTTCGCTCGCGTTAACTTTTTTTTTATATCCCTTGGGAACAGTATTTTTTTTTGGGATGAAAGATACCCGATATCCTTTTATAAAATTTGATAATGATCGATTGAAAAGTTAGGGTGTTAAAGCGTAACAAACAAACTTACTTTCGCATTTATATTATTACTTAGGATTGGAAAATACAATAAAATGACGTTTCAACTTCTACTGGAAATTACTAACTTGATTTATGTTACAAATAGGTCAATGAAATAAAACAAAACATTTAAAATTTAATGAATTATGTTTTAGTATGTAGGTACTCTAGGTAGGTAAGAAATACCATCAAGTAAGCAATTGAGGTTAAATTGAATTAGGTACACACGAGTATGTTACAAAAAGAAGTTAATTTGTTAATGCGTATATTTCTACAATCGATTATACTCAATAAAAATCTCGAAAAAAAAAACAATGGTGTCAATTCTGTTGTATTTACTCTCTTGACTATAATTGACTAAATTTTCTTCATACAAAATGTAAACCTTGTAATCTTTGAAACAAGGTCTTATTTGAAATTTAAACAGGTAGGTAACATATGTCGCTATCGAAATAAGCAATTTATTTGTCTACTAAAGTCTGACACGCTTAAATAACCTTTAATACCACGTAGCGAGAGCCGCTATCCGTTGAATGCCATCTCTTTTGCTCTGTGTTTTTAGTAAGCGTCTTCGTAGGTGTCGATTAAAATAACGTCATCTTAGTTCGTTTTGAACAAGTTTTTATACGGCATTTGAATAAATGGGGCCTCTCGCTGCGTGGAAATAAAGTTGAGTATATGTTGATAGGTTTTAGTTAAATTTCGTGACGCTGAGAAATAGATGCCAGTAACAAATAGACCTTGTTACGAAGAAGACAAGGTTGATTTCATGTGAAGAAATTAAGTCAGGTTTTAGTTTAGTCGAGTGTACAATAGAATCGGGACCATTATCGACGTAAAACTATTTTCTTCTTTCTTTGCTCATACACATAAATTCGAATTGAATTTAAAAAAAGAACACCATACCTGTAAGCATGCTTTCATTGACAATGCAGGTTCCAGTAAGTAACATCGCGTCACATGACATAACGCAGCCGTCTGGAGGCAAGACGAGCACGTCGCCTGGAACTAACCGGCTAGCATTGACCACGCACTCTTCTCGTCCCGTGCGAGTGGGACGAAGAACAGTTACAGTAAACGCACTTGTCGAGCCAGCCATTTTGTGCAAGTTTATGCTCATCTGAGGAAGAAGTTTGTGAAATAGTTAGTACCTACTTACGATTCCCACCCATGACAAATAATTGTGTGATGAGCACGATAATTTGTTCTGTGTCTGGGTGTAATTTATATATAATATGTATGTATTTAAAAATATATAAGAATGTTTATCAGCAATCTGGGTACCATAGTACAGGCTCTGCCTAGTTTGGGATCAGACGGCCATGTGTGAGATGTGTGGACTTATTATTTTTATTATTCAAGGACGTGGTTTTCACCGAAATGTTTACGTTTGAATTTCAAATACAAATTGTAAATAAAATATACTGACATAGTTTCAAATATAAAGGCGATAGTAGAAGTCAAAGATAGGGATGCAAAATAACTTACATGCAAATTGATTAAAAAAAATTAATTGTAACATTCGGAGTTGAAGAAGCTTATTTCTTCCTGAACAAATAATTTTACAAACGTGCTAGTAACAAACAAAAGATGTGCTGTTACTGAAATATAGGTAGATCAAAAATAGAATACTATTAAATATTTTTTTTCGTGTGGAAACGCTAACGGGTCATCACTTCACCGGAGCTAACGGTGAATTGGTATGTCGGAATCGAATCGACTAAAACCACACGGTGTTCCATCAACAAGTGGGTCTATTGCAAGGGACCCAGGTATACCCTAAGAAGGAAGCTTCCGGGAATAGAATACTACTTTAGGGAACAGAATACCACTTGCACATATTGAATTAGGTTCTATTCAACCTTTATATTTGACTTTCTAACAAAAAAACTAGCATGCTCGGGATAAGGATTTTTTTACAGATGCCAACCCATAGAAAAGAATTCTTGACCTAATTCTTGGTAATTTTTCTAGAGAAGAGAATCTGTTTTAAAAAATGACAGTTTTCGAAGTAATTGAGCTCACATTATTTAAAGAATTTCTTCAATTAAATCCAATTCCTTTATTTGCGAGAATGGGTAGGTACAAGGGTGTTATAATTATACAATTCTTAACAAACAGTTCATCATAGAACACAAATATTTGTGTACTTAGAACAGAGGTCACGACTGTTGTAAGACGTTACTATTGCTGGTAAATATTTTTTCCCTATTTACAAATAGGGAAAAATTATTTACCTACAATAATAATGCTCTGGAGGACAAAAAGCGTCAAGAAGTAAAATATTGGACAATTTTATTTTCACGATTTCACGACGATTGTATATTACGTATACACGACGTTTGTCAACTCCCATATACATAATTCAATGTACGTTGAATGCGTACAATTCTTTGCCATTTTTGAGATATTCTATTAAATGATATGTCAGTTTTAATCACTAACATGCATCCTCCACGCCTTTTCCCAACTAAGTTGGGGTCGGCTTTTTAGTCTAACCACGATAAGGCCGAACTTCGATATTTTACTATGTATTACTTAACCTGTAATGTGCTAACCTACTCGGTTACCACTTAGCCACGAGCCCCACACTCACACACATTTAATCACTAACATGCGTACGCTACATATGTATTTTAAAGATGATTTGTTAAAAATGTATACTTCAAAATGAATACATGATACATTACTCGGTAGATAGTTTTCACACAGACAGATTACATATATGTAAAAAATCGATAAGTTTACGGCCTTATCGACAAATCAGGAAAAAAGTGAAGTACAAAATTGTATTATCAACTAGATTGTATTAAAGTTGCATTTTCAATGATAATCTTACCTGTTTAGTTTGATATAACGCCAGCATACACGATGCAGTGGATAGAAGAAAAACACAACCCGCATACGGATAATATTCATCCAATGACCAAAGGATGATGGAGAAGACTTGAAATAAATAAAAAGGATTGAAGACTTCATTAACGAACAGGGTCCAATAACTTTTAACTTCCACTTCTACAGAGTTGGTTCCATACAGTTTCATCCTGAAATCCGTATATTTTAATTAAGAACATACATATATAGAATACACATACATCATTACACAAAAAGGCATTCAATGGTTAACAGTGAAATGTATCTGTAGTATAAAGATATCGTTATGCAATTCGATTCGAATATTGGCAAGGCATCTGGATAACGACTGTAGGTTGATAAGCAAGTCTCTGGTAGTCACCGATTACATGCGTGAGATATTCAAGTTTTATCGGAGGATTTATAATGTGCAAAACACAAATGCAACGTGCACTGAATGACTTTGGAGTCGGCAACGCACAGTGGGAGAGCTATGCTTCGGCACGTATGGGCTGGCTCGACCGGAGTGATACCACGGCCTCACAGAAAACCGGCAGTGAAGCAATGCTTCCGTTGTATTTCCGAGCGAGTGAGGTTATCGGAGGCCATAACCCTTCCCGCCCCCCTTCCCCTACTCTCACCTTAAAAGCCGGCATCGCACTCGCGACTCTTAAGTTGCAGGTGCCTATGGGCGGCGGTAGTCACTTACCATCCGGTGACCCGTCTGCTCGTTTGCCCCTTATATCATAAAAAAAACGCACAAACAATAATTTTGGTTAAAAGCGTCTAAAAGTAGATAAGCATTGCCTTGCCTTCTTGCCTACCTTCTTACCCTTCTTTAATTCGCAAAGTGTACGGTTGGCGGCAATAGGCTGGCCCCTTGTCACGTGATTGGTTCTTTGGTAGATACCAATCACGTAACAAGGGGCCAGCTAGGTATACTATACCTAAATTATATAGTTTGCAAAATGTGAGTGTTTAATACGCTACTGCCTACCCCTTAGGAGATACAGACGTAAGTGTATGTATGTATGCAAGTCTAGAGGTTTGAACATTAGTCAATGAAATAATGTTTCTAACTAGGATCGTAAATTGGTAATAAAATGAATCATGCACGGAAAAGTTTCGGCAATTATTAGTAACAACAGTTACATGATACATGCATATATATATTTTTTTAAGTATAAACTCTTTCTGTATGTATACTTACAATTCATTTTGTTGCCGTTTATTGATACCAGACATATTTTCCATTAGCAAACCGATAGTCAATTTTTCATTAAGTGCAAGTACATTGATAAAAATTCCTGAATCATGAAGCCAAATAAAGCGGCTGTGTTGGTAAATAAAATATCGCAATCGATTATCTCTATGGTTGACTAGATTCAAGTCAATTTCATGCACTTTTTCTGTCTTGAACAGGCCTTCCGCATCGGTTACTAGAAAGCAGGAATCGGAAATTAGACAATGGGTCAATATCTACATAAGGTACACTATTAAAAAAAGACTAATATCTTGAGACATACGTTATGTTAAGAATTATGACAGAAATACACTATAGTAAGTTAAGAATTTAAAAAAAGCTTTTACTACTGTTTATTGGAAGTAGCTAGCAGCTCCCATTGTGCCATTGCTAGTCTAAAATGTATTTTCGTATCTACAGTGTAAAAGTTATTTTACTAACTTAAATTGTCCCATTCCATGATAATAATATACACCTAGGTATACTTTTAGAATTTTTCTTTTAGGCGTTATTTTAAACTAAATATTTAATTTGAATAAAATAGCGGTTGAAAAAGATCTCGTATGTTCTTTTCTCGATGGTCGGCAGGCAGTCCTAGCACAAACGATAGCTCCTGTAATAATTGTTACATTGTGACCTAGATGAATAACTTGTTTGACTTTGAAAAAAAATTGGGTAGTGATAAGTCCTTGGGAAAGCGGCCTGAACAGACTCGTTAACATGAACAAATTGAAATGACATTCATATCACAAGTTAATTGCCGAATACTTACTTCGTTGAATATATTTATTCTTTCCATGTTATATTACTTACCGCAAATTACATCAGCCGTTTTCAAACTGCATTTTATGTATTTAAACTTATTGTAGGATGGATAATAAGCCAATGCAAAATAGGGTAGCCCACAAAGTAATATGCATATGGTATGAAATAAAGCAGAGCGTAGTTTTGAATGTTTGAAGCCGTATATTTTGATGGTTTGTTCGTCGCCGCTGTTTTCTAATGTTTGCCATTGTGTTTCGCCAATAACTTCGTATTCGTCTGAAACATAAAACAAACGATCTACATTCCTCGCCGGGGAAATCCGTGTGCACTATGGCTGTAACACCGTGTTTTCGTCACAAAAGAAACACAACTCTTCTTTTAATCTACATCTACAACATGATATAATATTTGAAAGTCAAACTTATCAAGACCTGCCAGTAAAGTCTATTGAAGTACTTGTTAATTTATTGGCCTTATTGTTCAATTTAAACGTTGGAGTACTTGCCATGTGAAGTAATTGAAGAAAGTGGAACCCTTCATTTAAAAATTGAAAGTTACACAATTGTAATGATACATATTTTAAGAATGAAATACTCAAGAATATTTTTGAATGTATTTAAGTCTATTTAACATTATTCAAGAAGACAAGATTATGAAAGATATTGGAAATAGATGAGTGGTGTATGACTGCTTATTGTAATCTTTGGGGGAGACCTATATTCTGTAGGAGACTTCCTATTGCTGAGATGGTTATACTAAGCGATAAAGTTCGACTCCACGATAGATAATGAATTACCTACTTAACACTATAAATTTAATTCACCGCTATTTTACCACTTGTCAGTGTACTCATTTTTATCTGTTCCTATCTTTACTCTTTTACTTTCTTTAGCCACGTTACTGTTGCCTTTTTCTTTAATTTCTGTTTTTTATCATCTTAGGCATGTGGCGTCCATTGCTACATTTAGAGTCTTTCCATTAAGGGAAGCCTTGTGGCTACTGCATCTATCGATTACTTGAAATACTACAGTACGCTTTTAAGTCCGGGGTCGCCACTCGAGAACATTTCTTCCTCAGTGGTTTTATCGGTTCTCTAGCATTTAATAATATAGTTTATCTATTTCCACTATAGAGCTGTCGAGAACTCCGGTTCTCCTACCCACTCTATAACTCGTTAGGTTTAAGTACTAGACAAACAGTTCCAGGACGACGTATTCGTCAACTTCGATAGTAGTTGTTGTACTCTGACAGCAACCGGTACTAGCAACAACTGGCACAGCACGGACGTTAAACATATTCTTCGTCCTATCCGTCCATGGCCTGTTGGAAATTAATATGAAGCTCTTTTGAGCATTGTGTCAAGATCTTCCAGGAATTCATCACTCATTTCGTAATTGAGGACTGCTACTACTGTCAAAATGAAGTGGCTTCTGTGCTGTGCTACAATGATTTTTATATTCCACATAATTTGTTTTTACATATAATGCCGGGAACACGCTAGGCGTGTTCAGCTGCATAAATTGTAAACCATGGCAACTTTTACTTTGTTGTACTTGTTGATATGCTTGATATTATTTTTAAAGAATCGGGTAAAAAGAGTCGTGAACTATTTGATGCAAGAATTTTTGAATGATGAAAATCATGATTTCGTAAATATTTTTTTTTATATCAGTGTTGATCTTGTAGAACAGCTATATTTGAAAAAAAAACGTTTTGCACAGGAAACTATTGTTTAAACAAAAAAAATAATTTACAAAATATTGAGAGTAAGAAGCCACCGCACGTATTTTATGACCTCTCTCCGAATAAGTAAGAGGTGCTTTTAGTGTTGGGAAAATGTTGACAATTTCTGCTATTATTACGAAACTTGTTTACCTTCTATATTATTTTGTCACATTTTTCTAAATTCAAATGCACTAAACTACGGTAAATCACTTTTTATATACTCTAATCAAATTACCAATGTATGTAACATCGGTAAAACACAGAGAATTACAATACTAACAATTTGCTTTTGTACAATGCCGGTGAACACGCCTAGCGTGTCTATTTATTTTAGCTTTCAGTGCCGGCGACACGCCTAGTGCGTTCAACGCACCTTGTTCGCGGCATCGTACAGGATATTGTGTGAATTGGGGTGGCACTGAAAGTGTTAAATTGATGGTAGTTGATATTAGTGATTATTGTTTAAGTCGGGTAAACATTGACAAACTGTAACACTAACGAGACACATACAGTAACGAGGGTCTAGCGCGTATCACCGAGTGCCATCATCCAGCGTACTTATTCAGCGATCTGTAACTGTAGCCAACCAGATACAGGGCGAGATTTTAGTTATAATACTATGATCGTACCGACCATGCCGCTTTTAGCACAATGTTCGTTTGAAGCTCCACGGTTACGTTAGAAGACTATTCGTAAGATGCAGTATGGAACGACCTTCACTCTCAACATTCACGAAAGCACAGCAAGCTTCCTTCGTTCGCGGCAAAAAAAAAAACGGAAACCGTCGGCTCACTGCGAAAGGCACAACCACACCACTATGATTTTTGGTAACATGACTTGAAACAGTACTAATGAGTACCCAGTTTTAATATGAAATCTTTTCAGTGCTCAGTGCCAGGAAAAAGAAAATGCTGTCTTCAGTTTGAAAGTGTTTCATAATGTAGTTCTGTATTTGGATCAATATACTACTAACTACCTTTAGTACTTCAATATAACAATGATCACTTGGGTCCACCCAAGGGACTGTAGCACTGTCCAAGTTTCAATAGAATCTTTTTTTTATGATGCAAATGCAAGACAGATTGAAGAATTGAATTTGTGGTCTATGGTACTGAAGTCTTTTCAGAACTTGGGTTATTTGGGAAGTTACAAACCCTTGAACCTATTTGCGAGACGATTCTTCATGACTCAGAAAAACAACTTGTGGACATTACTCAAAACTAAGACTGTCCTGAAATTCCTTAAATTATCGATTATCTCTCAAGGGTTCAAATTTGGAACCACTAGATTGTCAGTCTGATAGCTTAGCTATTATGCTATTGCTACAGCTGTTGGCAGAGCTAACCAAAATGTCTTATCTAGTATATTATTCAATGTTAAAATGCTATGACTTTATAGCTACATACCATAGAATATAAAAATAATATATTTGGCAGATGAGATGCCAGCCAATGGTAATTTATGAGGGACTAGAAATCAGGATGTCCACTAAGCGGTAAATCGGTACTTCGAAGGTTAAAGTATATAAGCTTATCGCAGAACTCTCAGATTAATACTTTAAAATGTTTGTGTATCTACATGTAGGAAGAAAATGCCTACAGTATTAAGTCCAACTTATGCAATGTTTGCCTCTGGGACTTCCTTCCTAGGGTATACCCGAGTCCTTTGCAATAGACTCACTTGTGACGGAACACCATGTGATTTTAGTCAGTTCGATTCCAACACACAACTTCACCAGTAGCCTGCATGGTGAGGTGATGAACCGTAGGGGTTAAAAAAAATCCCTAGTGGTTAAAAAAAAAGAAGTGTAAATAAATATTAAAAAAAGCAGCAAAAAATTATCAATTATTTAACAAAAACGGAGACGAATTGTTATTATACTAAACATTTATTTGTATTTTGTGTAATTATAGCACAAAGTGTTTGAATAAACACAAGTCTACTGCAGCATTTTTTCTAAGGTAATATAGGGGTAGGCTAGGTATAGCTTTACAAGAAAATATGTTATATATCTATTCTATAAATGTATGGAGTAGTATTCTAAAAAGATTTAACCAAAACAAAATCTGTAACTAGCAGACAAGAATACTATATATAATGCTGTATGAGTATAATGAAAAACACTGTACTTAAGCATGATAATTATTATTGCACCATTGTGACACAATTTTATGACTGCCTCAGTGAACATTTTTTGTATATCAATTTTTTTCAACTTATAAGCATTGAAACTGTGTACCTATCTAATATAATCATTTTAAGACCTTTATTAAGGTTTATAATATTAGTTATAATGTATATTATTTTAGGTTAAGAGTGTAACTTAAAGCATACAATTAACTATGCTCTAGAAAACAAACTAACTAGAAATTTGTTTTTAGTATCTTAATTAGTATACAGTAATATAAATATTGTTTAAATACAATTAAAATGGCATAGCTTATTATTAGCATGGTATATCATTGTTTTTAATAAAATTAAAATAAAGATGATACTGTCACTGATCCATGAACATGGCAATTAAGATTATCTAAAAGACTTATAAATGGTTTGTTGCACAAATATTTAGCGTGCATATTATGAAAGAAATGGTAAAGTAGTTTGTGTAGAGTGTATTAGTTTTGTGATTTATGAAATAAACTCCTAAATCAGCACAAGCTGTTTGGCATTTCAGAATTAAATAGAAAAAAATATTTTTTCAACATATTTGTAACCAAATTTTCATGGGAACCATCATGGTAGTAGGAGCTTATTAGTGTAACACTCCTGTAGTATCAGCTATGTTGTCAAAATTTAAATTTAAACCTTGACCCTCAACTAGACCACGCATAAACCTAAATTTGCTAATAGCCGGATACTTTGCTTTGGCAGATTAATGTTGTCAATTTAAAGCAATATTATAGTTGCATTTCTTCCCTATTAGGGAAATTTTCTCGTGCATTTAATGACTCACAATATTTAATCAAGTGTGCGATACTTACCATTGGCGACGGTGGCATTATTAATGTTCGGCATTCCCGCGAAAACTATCGTAAAATTGATAACACAAAAAAGTTAAGGCATATTACTCAGATGTTGTTTAGTTATTTTTAATTAACCGTCGCTACCTCATCGCAAAATATATTATGTTTCTATAAAATACCTCGCACTGTTCACATTACACCTTGCGAATGAGTTAAAGTCATAGATAACGTGAATTTAAATGTCAAATCAGTCTCATCTTTGGTTTTGATGAAATGTCATCATAAGTCAACACTCACAAGATCTTACAAATCGACTAAATGTAACTTGTTATTTGTAAATTGTAATACAATTCAATCCTCATTTAAATACATTTTTTATAACAAAAAACTGAATTAAAAAGGATGTTTTTTCTATATTCGGAGCATTACGAGCGATGCTCTTGCAGTTGCCACAAAATGCAACTATTTGATAATATTTTTAAAGTTGCAATAAAAGTGGTTTTAAAAATATAATAACAGATGGCGTTAAATCAGGTTGAGAAAACGTAACGATGCCGAGTGTCCTGCCACTGACGTTCTGAAAACGGATGTTATTGATTTGGCGCGAATATAGATGTAAAATGTGCGATAGGTTATTTTATTTTAGATTCTGAGTTCCTTATAGTGACAAATAAAAAAGCTAAAACGTAAACAATGGCCCACGTTGGTGTATTTGCAAAAAAAAGTGATTATTTGGAAATCGGAGAATATAACTTTTCCTGGCCTGGTGAAAACGGAACTTTTCAAGATTTTGGTTCTGTAAACTATACTATGCCATCAGGTAAAAAATTATTGGAGTTATTTATTGTAATTTACATTCAATTAATATTTATTTTTGTGAATAGGTCCATGGTATTGGCCCTGGTGTCCGCTCTGGAAAATTACACAACACCCGTTGTTTCAGGTAATATATTTATGAAAATATAATAATAGGCAGTAACTGAATATTATTCAAATTAGTATGACATTTTCAGCTCTCCAATATGCTTTTCGTTGCCTCCTATTGTGCTCCAAGCACAAAAAAAGGTCAACTCTGGATGCATACTATTTTAATATTTGGTAAGTAAATTAAGATGTTTTTATCGTTGCTTATTCGTAGTCTTAAGACTTAATAAACATCATAAATGAAAAATTAAATATCTTGAATTGTTTGTATCCCAATATTTTATATCCATATAATTATATTCCCTTAGTAGAGAGATCGTCAAATTTCCTACTACTTCGAAGCCTTCAAAATACATGATATAGCTAGTAACATTTCCAGCCTCAACTACAACTTCCTAGAACATAAAAGTGATAGTACTTAGTTATAAATATATATTTTGTTTTCCGCAGTCTCTATTAGCGAAGCGAAATCTAATTACGTATCTACATACCTATATAAGGGGATACCTATTTGCTGTATTCTGTTGCATTCATTTTGTTATTAAATGTCATAGATTTAACGCTTTTTATAATGCTACCAGTGGATGTTTCCAGAAATGTGGTTTTGGTATGGTAAAAGAATAAGCAGTTACACTCAAGCCTCGCGTCTGTCGAGTCAGTGAGATTGGTATTAGCGATGTTAACTACATTTGGCCGTTTGAAAGAGTCAATTTTACGAAATTGAAATTGAATATTTGTTGTATTGTTAGATTTCTTATAACTACTGTTGCTGCTTGCATGTAGGATTCTGATTAAAAAAAAATTAAAGTCATGGACCGACCAAGCGATTGTCATTGCGTGTAGTAGCTATTTTTGTATTTAGTGCTATATGGCACTTTCACTTAATTAAAACGACTTTAAAGTAATTCCTATTTTATTTAACTAGTATTATAATTCTTCAGCGAGTCTGTCAGTACGAAACCTAAAAATGTAAATTGTTCCTGAACTTAAAACAGGAACTTACTTCGTAAGAACCAACGATTACGTATGTAACTAGAACTCCAATTAGCATCCGGATTAAATTGTAGGAGTATGTGAGTACCACAAAAGGGTAGTGTTGTTTCTATATTATGTCTTATGCTTTATCCACTTAAGATCAAAAAACGAGCAGCTTGAGCTAATAGTTAAACTTAAGACGACGCGGCGTGCAGTCGGCGCGTCATATTCCACGGTATATCATCCATACATACGGTATTTGTGGCACAAAGAAACCGTATATTATGGCGGCCACTGCAAATTTAATGTTGTCCATGAAAGCTACAGTCTGGGAGGGTGTGTATACAGTGTATATGACGAACTATTTTAGTAGTGTACCTTGCTCTCCGTAAGGGAATACAAAATTATTTATAACTAGCTGTGCCCGCGACTTCGTCCGCGTGGAATAGTGTATTTATATCGAATCAACAGCCTAAAAAATAACTTTCAAGCTTCCATACAACTTTTGATCCCCACCTTTCAACCCCTTACACCCCTTTTTCCGCATTAAAAAGTAGCCTATGTCATTTCTCAGGCTCTAGACTATCTGTGTACCAAATTTCATTTAAATCGGTTCAGTAGTTTTGGCGTGAAAGGGCGACAGACACAGACAGAGTTACTTTCGCATTTAAAATATTAGTAAGGATATTAGTAAGGATATTAGTAAGGATATTAGTAAGGATATTAGTAAGGATATTAGTAAGGATATTAGTAAGGATATTAGTAAGGATATTAGTAAGAATATTAGTAAGGATATTAGTAAGGATTGCTTTGCTTCAACATGAGTTGGGTTTCATTTATTTTGTTCGATCTTCAAACGACGCAAACGGCTTCTTCCTACGGCTTAAAGGATGTTGACGTGAATTATAATAAATTGGAGACCATAAAATTCTCTACAAATTTTGTTCTAAACATTTTGTCACGCGCTTAACCGTTTATGCAATAGAGCGCGGAGAACACGCAGCGATTTTATAAGGCTTTAAGACAACTTTAGAATGTCAAAATAAAGGGTTTTACGAGTTTCCAGCCCCTCCACCTCATTCCGAGGCTGACCGTTTTTTTTTTGGATTATTTAACTGGGCTGTGAAGCCACACACAGATACATACGTTAAACTTATAACGTGGTTAAAAATGGTAGTAAACAAAAATATTTATAGGTTTTTCGGCTTTTGCTATACTGATATTATAAATCCTGTATAATCTTGACATGCATTTAAAATGATTAGATTGTTTTTAAGCCTTCATGCTGTACTCAATATGGGCATGGCATGTAATTTGTTCACCGGATGCCTTCTCCTGGAATTTTGGCTTCGTGTTCCTGAATTTAGCTCAAGTCGTCTATCTAGTTTACGAGATGAGGCCTGTTAAATTTGACCCTGAGCTCGAAGAAGTTTATCATACACTGTTCGAACCGTTCAAGGTAAGTGTTACGATTAGTACACAATTATGTATTTTCAATTAATACCCTCCTACATGCATTGATTGAGACAATACTCTTGTGCCTATTTTGGAGATAAAATGGCCGTTACGTTGAAAGTTCTAAATAACGTATATGTCCACATATACGTTATTTAGGTACTTGTTATTAAACTGAATTAATAACAGTCATTATCGATTATTAGATTCGGATCGCTTGTACGAAATTAGACTTGAACCGCATACTTGATCGTAGCTAGGTGACACCTGTTTTCTGGATGACCTTATATAGAAATAGTAAGAATTTTAAAACCAAGATTTGTTGTAATTTAATGTAACCTTTTCATTGTTGCGGATAATTAAGTCCTCACTACCCTAAATTCACACTACTCAAACGATTAGAATTGAATTGTCTGTCAATGTGTTAGGAACATAAAAACATATTCCAGATATACTTGATTGTGAACAGGTCTCAAGACTTCAGTTCAAACGTATGGTGTCTCCCGATTTTGCGCACATCATGTCTTTGCACGCAGGGGAGGCATACGCCATGCAAAATCTAACCAAGACAGACCGCCTCGGACTACTGCTCTCTGGCAAAGTATACAATATCTTAATTTTCTACCTATTTCTTACTGCGGTACTCGTACTGATACTAATATTTTTCTTTAACCATACAAATTTAAGGATGAGATTTTCGTTTAGGTAAATCTGAATGAGGTTGGTATACTTTTAATATTTTTTAACTATGCATATTGAAATATTCGTCTAGTGTCGCGGTCGCAACCTCCTGGAGGTAACCATAGTAAATTAAAGTCTTATCGTTTAGCATTAATTTTTTAGATAACTGTATATTTTTTGAGTATCGAAGTTGGAGAAGGGGTGAAAGCGATCATGTATTTTAGGAGTCTTCGCTCAGTGGTCGAAATGTGACCATAGTATTTGAAGAAAATTTGAGAAAACGTGCATTCGTTTACCTTCATTGTACATCTGAGACCATACACTTTTTAATAGGAAAGCCCCGCCGAAGTAAAAAAAAATATTTTCAAATTTTTTTTATTAGTAACAATGAAACTAGGCAGAAAAAGAAAATCACTTACAATAAAAAAAATTAAAAGCCATTACAGAATTCGAAAATGAACACTCTTGGAACATGTTACTTTTTAATTTGTGAGACTGTCTTTTGTCTTTTTGTTGTGGCGTTCTTTAGAAAATTTTGTGTCGCTATCATAATGAATTTAAGTCGTGAAATATTGGCTCCATAATTTTTACGATTTTCGCTATGGCTAAGTCAACAAGACAGTTGATGTTTTGGCGTTTGAGATTTGGCTGTTGATGATGAAGCCACATAACCGTAACCGTGCGTTGGTACTGATCCTTTTCTCCGTGATGACAATGTTACCATGAGAGTGGCCGCACGTGGATATGTAGAGATCCACCCGTCATCTGTAACAGAGAAAACTGCGTAGGAGTGACATTCATGTGCTTGAACTTAGGCTAGTAGAGAGGAGTGGCAATTGCTTCAGCGGCAAGAGCGTAGAGAGAGAGAGAGGTTATATATTAATAAATATGGTAAGTTAAAGTAAACACTTACCGAGTCTACATGAAAATAAGATATTTAACTTTCAAACGTTATATTAACGCGGTTAAATATTTTCTACACCGTCTTAATGCAATGCAAGCTGCACTGAAATATTACTTACCGGAACGTACAGAAATATAAATGCTAGTACAGGTTTCGGATGGCGTGAGTTACCGGAAAACCTCGTAATTCACAGGTTGTTATTTTCATAGAATTCAGAACTTGAGTTCTCTAATTTAAAAGCACAAAGTAGAAGTACAGTAGATTTATAATATTTTACGTACTTGTGTTTGTTATTAAAAAAATACAAGCTTATTATTTATTACAAGTTTATTGTTAGTGAAAAAAAAAGAAAATTGTGGATTCGGTTAGGGTACAATTTAACATATCTGAGGTAGTTCATGAATTCCTCCAACAAACAGTCGGCAACATCGTTGCTTTGTTGCTAATATTACATTTTCACTTATTTTAACAATTCGTGCAGCTTCATAGAAGTCATTCTTTTGAGATTTAAAGACATTTTAGCATAAATAATAATAATAAGTAATAAATATAAGTGTAAACGTTTTATAGTCATCACTCCCGGATTAAACAACGCCCGATTGTATTCATTGTATGCGGTGGGCGTATGGATGGGTAGGTATGAATAAAAAAAGAACCTCGAAATCATATTATATTTCATTTTAAGGATATCATACTTACAAAAAAGTTAATTTAAAAAAAATCACATTACCTATATAATCCTTTATCTTATAATGAACGATTAATTCAAACAAAGGGGATTTACTTCTTCATTATATTTTGTTAGAAAAACTCACGTGATTAATGTATTGACTTATATACCAATATATGTCAGTTTTTAATAACTGTCCATGTTTCCTCTAACGCCACCTCTCCCAGAATAAGCTAAGAAGACGATATTATAATGATACTATAAAAATATCATCAACTCAATAAATAACAGGTGTAAAACAGTAATCTATAAATATGAAAAAAGAAATACTGTATTTTGTAAAAGTCACAAAAAGTTTCAAGAAAGGGAAACTTAACTAATTTAAGAAGTTTTTTCAATTACGTCGCTGCTTCTGGTGTCGAGGCTATAATGCGGGCGAGGGTGGTATTTTATTGGCCGCTCTACGCGCGCAAAAAGTGAACCCGAAGGTTTAAACTTAAGCATTATTTTTTTTGTAGTTGCAGCTTAAAAAACATTTTAATTAAGAATATGTGTGTTACCAACCATAAGTACAAATATGACGTGTAAAAAGTAAATTTAAAGAAATTTATAAGTCATAATTATTTAAGAAACCCACATCTTAATAAAGGCTTTTGTTCATTTACATATGTTTATGCATATTACATCGTGCATACGTGTTTTGTTATGTTAGAAAATGAGGAGTTTTTAATAGCCTATATCTTTTTTTTCATCAGGATTATTTCTTATACTGTACGCAAAAATATTCAATTGACTAGATAGGACATTGAAAGGATTATCATAGAAAAAGTTTTATCATGTGTGACAGTATCGCCCTCTGTCAGAGTTAGACAAAAACACGTTTAATAATACATTTTAAAACATTGTATAGCGCCAATGTGCTTTTTTAATCCTATACATGCACAAGTTTCTAGACGTCACATATTCTTTTCTTTTACGTAAGCAAGTGAATCCGTGAACATTTAATACATCATATGTTTCCATAAACCCATTCACATATATACACTACATTTCTGTATTAGAAATACGAAAGTAACTTTGTCTGTTACAAATTGTAGTTTAACTAATAGTTTAAGAGCGTTTGTGTGTGTGTGTGTGTGTGTGTGTTGTGTGTGTGTGTTAGTGTGAGTTTGTTTGATTGTTACGCCTTGTCATCGGTACAGAATTACAGAAAACAACATAAGACGATAGTGGCGTAACAATAGGGTGGCAGAGCGAGCAAAATGCCACGAGCCCGCGGCCCGAGTGGGACCCGGGCACCAAAGGCCCTGAACACAGGAGGCACTAATTACAAAATGTATTTAAAATATATTAATTTTGTATTAAATAAATATAAGTTATCTAATTTAATGAACACGAGTTATATAAATGAATTATCAAGATTTTAATACACCGTAAAAAAAAAAATAACGGCCAAGTGCGAATCACACACTTTCGATGAATTAGCCACGGGCCTCGGATGGTATAGTTCCACCATTGTAAGACGACGACTTATCATCCAGAAAATAAGTACTGTTCCCTAGGTACAGTACTACTAGACAGATCAGTAGGTACCTAGTGGCTTTACAATGTTACCTATTATATTAAAAGTGTCACATGTATTGTAGTGTTTTCAATTAAGTTTGTAATAAAATCATTTTTTAAAACTTCTCAGTACCCTTTGTTAATATTTTTTTAAGTCGGTGTAACATTTTTAAAGTTTTTGTGTCCATTTCTAGTGTCAGGTATGTACGTACATAGTCGATATGGTAGTTACAGTATTACTTACTGTAATTTAAGTTAATGAACTGCAGTAGGTACGTTAGATTATATTAACTTTAGTTTAATAAGCCCGATAGGTACTTTATTTAGATAAAGGTGGTAACACTATTTTTAGTTTGTCTAGCAAGTTGCTGCATTTGATTGAATCTATATAATTATATAAAAATGAATCCCTGTTTCCCTTGGCTGGACCGATTTCGCGGAAAATTTGAAAATATGTTTTTTGGAAAAACATTTTTTTTATTAATTATACTAATTCGAATTCAATATTCATATTTAAGACAGGACAACGTATGTCGGGTCAGCTAGTAAGTTATAAATAAAGACACGTACAACTGAACGTAGAACCTTCTTTTTTGAAGTCTTTAAAAACAATAACATTTATTGTCAATGTTGTTTAATTTCAAGAAAAAATCAACAAACACGCTATATGTGCTCCTAATTTCCGAGGATTTCCCCGTTTTCCTTTACCTTTAGCTTAGCTTCAGATCCGGACTTGGTGAGAATTGGACCACCTTAGGAGCATACCCTTTCAAACATAAAAAATCGTTCCGTAGATGACGGAAATATCGGTGAATATACATAAAAAAAAACAAACAGCCGAAAATAGAACCTCCTCCTTTTTTGAAGTTGGTTAATTACAATTTATTCCACGTATTAGATAAAAACAGAGAATGAAAAAGAATTCGCAATACATACCACATTTTGGATTATATGAAATACATAATTCCCGTGGAAATACATAATTATATGAGAAGGGTTAACTCTGTTGTGGCAGTATCGGATGAGGACTAAATATTAAACTTTTGATAATATCGATTTTAATATTTAGAGATTTAAATCACAATAATTCTTAAATGAAAGTAGCCATATAAGTCTGCCTCTTTATGATCTCATGTGGCCTTAAGAACTATAGCGTTTTTTTCACAGTAGTAATTAGTTAATAACGGATGATTTTCTTCTGCCTAATAATATATGTGTATGTCGCAGATGGATTGTCGGATCAGCTCTTACAAAACCGCTAGTTGTTTTACAAAACAAATTATATATTGCCATTGCAATTGTCAACCTAATAGTTCTTTTGCGGATTTTGCGAGCCTTGTTACTGTACGAGCTACCATTAACACTAGTTCATAAGCAAAAGAAACGATAGTTACGGGAAGTTAACCTGAATATGTAATTATGCTCAAACTAAGTAATCGTATGCTATCTTAATGTAACCAAGCATGGACCGTTAAGGTTTTGCCGTAGGTACTTTCAAACATAATTATCGTTTTACCCCGGTACATGCATAATAAAAGCTACTTTCCACGTTCGAGCTCTATGGCCGCAAAGTATGTAAATGCAATCCTTATATTCTGCAGCCATTCATACAGTTGGAAAATTTAAAACAATTTTTCAGAGTGCACGTGCCAATGTTTGCATTGAAATGCTATTGCTGTAGCGCTATCGTATACTTCACCGAAAGGTGTATACGTTGGCTTTTGCGTGATACCTAAAGATGATATTGGAGTGGAATACCCACATGAATTTTTTACGTGAATACTATGTAGGTAAAGAAGACTAAAAATATATGTACTTATAGTCGATCAAAGAATTGCGTTCAAACATTTTATATAGTGGATAGTTTTACAAATATTGACGGAGTCTGTAGATATAAGATATCGCACCAGTTGAACTTAGCTCGACGCAGATCTATCAAGGCCTGTTTAATCTAGCGTTATGTAAAATGATATTTATTAAAGGATAATTGAGCTACCTATTATGTGAATAAGAGTTACGTAATGTGATTATTTCTGTTTCGTGACTTTGTATTGGATATTTTAGTCAATCTTCATTCAAGGAATTATATTTGACACTCATGTGTGTATATAAACGTCATAATTAACGCCCGCTTTTTTAATGGGACAAAAGAATATGATGATTTACAAACTTTATTGTCTGTTGGGTTGGGTCTCATATAGACTTAGAAATAATACACGGCCTGTATTATTTGTAAGTCTATATGACACCCAACCCAACAGACAATAAAGGAAGTTGATGGGTTGAAAAGAAGAGAACGACCAAAGAAAAGATGGATGGGCTGTGTGAATGAAGATATGGCTTATTTCAAAAATCGAAATAACGAATGATAGAGTAGAATGAAAGAATAAAACCTACAAACAAACCTCAAACAAAATTGAGACAAAGGTAGATAGATGACGTTTATGATAAAAGCACTTAAGAAAATAACAAAAAATCACACCAAATGACGAGCACAAAATGTAGATTGTTGTCACTGTTTTGCCATATTATTTTTTGATATGGATTTGCCGTCTTTTAACAAGAAAAAATAACTGTTTGTAAGTTTTAACAATATTTTAAAACAATTTTTTTTGTGTGATAAAACAACAAATATTTCGGATATTTTACTTGTGCTGTCACACCTTGTAACAAAGTTCAAGATTATAGGTCAATGGGAAGTACCCTAGCTGTTGATTTACCTGCTAAGTGTTCTTTGTTAAAATCTAAGGTTTGATTGCGTTGACTTAGAAGCTTGATTTTTTTAAGGCTTCAGGGGACCGCTGATCGCAGATAAGTATTTGATGTTAATTTCAACTCGATGCCTCCACGGGTTCCTGAGGAAAGGGGTCTTAGGGATATAACAATAGATTTACGCCTTTCGGATTTTTTCCTTTACTTGTGCTGTGGGACCTTGCTTATTACCAAATTTCATGATTCTAGGCCAATGGGAAGTCCCCTATAGATTTTGATTTACCTGCGACATGTTTAAATTTGGTTAAATCTAAGGATTAAATGGCCGTATCTGTTGATTGAGTTGACTTAGAAGTTAATTTTTTTATAGCTTCAAGGGTTCGCAGCCAGCCAGCCATAATAAGCATCTGACGGCAGAAATATTAGACTAAGAAGAGTTAACTCTGTAGTGGCAGTAAGGGATGAGGACTAAATTTTAAAGTTTTAATAATATTGATTTTAATATTTTGAATTTTGACCAATTTACAGAAAGTATTTAATACTGCTTGATGGGCAATGTGAAATAGGTATATAAGATATTTTCATGCCTTATTTACATACTTTTGATAAAAAAGAACAATAAAGTGTCCTATTTATTTAAATAGAGGCCAAAACGATTTCTAGCGGCCTTCTGAGTAAAATGACGTCATTATACTCAAGCAAAACTTCATGGAACTATTCTATAACTGCTTAGTCTTTACATTTCTAAATTCCGCAAAAAAAACTGGTTGCATCACAAAAAAAATTCCTATCATAAATGAATCCACCCTCGGGCAAATATTCACTGTTTTATTTAACCAGCATTCATTATTTTTTTGAGGTAAAGTTTTTTTAATTTCTAATGAGAATTTACGAAAGTAAAATAACAAAAACACTATATTTGTATGTCATTAATGTTAAATTTTTGTTTGTCTCTGAGTATAGAGACGTTTCACATTCAGTCGTGGTAATCAATATATAAGTAAGTCAGGAAGACGCTTAAGGGTAAAGCTACCATCCCAAAAAAAAAATTGTTAATATAGTCAAGTAATATAGACGACCTGAGGAGGGTAGCTGGAAGGGACTGGATGTGGAAAGCGGAGGACTGGGGCCTATGGCGTACATTGAGAGATGCCTATGTCCAGCAGTGGACTAGAATAGATTAATTGATGATATTGATGATTGATTGATATTTAAGTAACCTATTCTGAAACAAGAAATTTTTGACATTGTTCAATATACCCCAATTTTATTTTACTAGGTAAACGTCATGAGCGGTCATCAATTTTTGCACCCGATCCTGCCATGCGAATTTCTGGATTCCCCTGAATTTGAATCAAGTCGTGCAACGATAGATGAAAAATTCAAGGTAAGACCCCTGATCGTTTAATTTACTTAATACAGAAAGTTAATGCATCATGAGTAAAACGACATTTGGAATTCTTGTTTTAGGATTGGTGAGTAGACTCGTTTTTTATCTTAATTGTGTAAACACTTATTATTTATGTATTTTTATTGCAACAGGACTCATGCACAACCTTTACATTTTACCAAAATTGAACTCTTTGCAATACATTAAAAATGCAACATAACTTACTATTAAAAATATAGCCTAATAAAGAAAACACTAATTTATTGGAAATACGTTCAGCTTCTCAAACATTATTATGTTTATATTATCTGAAAGTACCATTTTACACAATTACGCTTTGGTGAAAAGCATCACCTTGTTAAGTAAGGCAATGGGGCTAACTAACACGGTTGGGTGGCGGACTGATGAGTTCATTATTCAAGGGGAGCGGAGTTTCTGACACCATCGCAGCGAACGCTTCTGAACCCACTAACCTACTTAACAAATGTTACTAAGGTCTTAAACATCAAAAGGTTAAATTACTTATAGCTAATCCTTTTAAGCAACATCAAATACATGAAAACTCTAATGACATATAATAATCAATTTTACGTTATAAGAATAGAATGAACATAAATAAAGGTAATTTCGTGTATATAAATATATTCGCTGATAAAATATGTGTGACATATATGTATTTACAAGTAAATATATATGCCATAAATAGCATGTTTAAAAAAAGAAAAGACGTAAATTGAAATACAAATTACTTTTGTTAAGTATGACTATTGCAATTAACAGAGACGGTCATTTGGCGGCGTATTCGCGTCATAATATGACATCTCGTCAATCTCGTCATACATACATATGTACAAATTAAAAAGCTTGGCCTCCTTAAAGCATAATATACAGTGGGTTAAGCATGCCTTGTGTTTTGTTTACTCTAATATACAGGGTGACAGGAAATACAACGCATTCCTTTCAAGGGGTAAAAGTTTAGCACTTTTGGAGCTAATTTAGTCGTGGTATACTATATCTTGAACTTTGTTATTTCCGAGCTATTCAAGATTTCAGAATTTTAGTTAATCACCCCAGTTTTTAAGTAAATTTAGTGAATTTATACGAGATTTTGTTTATTGTACTTTTCTGACACGAAAACGACCAGAGATTCATTCTAACCCAAAAAAAAAAATAGGAAATACAGCTACTTTTTTTTAAAAGCTATCAAGTATGTCTTTACAAAAAAAAAACACGTTACAAGAAAATGAACAATCAGTTTTTTCAATTTTCAAAAATTTGTATGCAGTGTTGTGTACAAATTATTGAATTAATTTATCATTTTCGCGGACGCGTCGATACGATCAGGAAACAGTACTATTATACTCTCTCTGTGCTGTTGTAGCGTAGCTGTTGCAAACCCGTAAACAAACAGAATGTCTATGTATTCTTCATTACTGAATGCAGCCATTTTGAGGCAATTCAGTTTTGAGAAATTTTGTTGAAATCCAATGATAAGTTTATACTCAGAAGATAGTTGGCATTAACTGACTCAGATAACTAAAAGTGTGACAGGCAATAAATAGTTCTTCTTATCAGTGATCCCCATTGCCATCACAGTGTCCCAGTGCAGCAACATTGCTTTTTCAAGTGTTATAAATAAACCAGGTGGTATTTTTGTTGGCATCTGTACCTTTTTAAATAGCTAATGAACTAAGAAAGTAAATTCAGTAATTTGTACACTACGCTATACATTTTTTTTTCTTAAACGTGATTTTTCCTTGAAAACACATTAGATTTTTTAGCCTTCACTAAAAAATAGCTATTGTATGTTATGTAGTCTAGCTTTTTTGCTTTTCAGTTGTGTTTTTGTTGTTGAATGAGTTTCATTTGCATATTAAAAAAAGTGCAAAACCTCGTATAATTCAATACAAGGATATATTTTGACTTGAAAATTGGGGGTTTTAATTAAAATTCTTAAATCTTGAATAACTCGGAAATAACTAGGTTTAGGATATTCCCCGCTTAAATCCCGAGACTAAATTAGCTCCAAATGGTCGTATTTCCTGTCACCCTATATGGTATGGTTCTCCTATTTCTCTTGACACAGACACCACCTATTCTCTTAAAGGTCTTAATGTGATTAAATACTCGACGCATACGCTCCTTTAAATGTATCGTATATATCGCATGAAAAAAGGCTTGAGATTTTGGTACAATACTAAAGAATGACAGAGCCAAATAAATACAGTAGATACTTTGACGACTGGTCTAACTTAGTTCGCGATTATATAATTCTCTTTACCCTTTTTCAAGATGATATGCATTTTAACTACGTCAGTTTAGATTGAAAAATAAAGAAAATGTTGTAGGTGTAACTATATTAGCATTTTACGTGCAATATCTGCAGTTTGTCTTAAATAAACGGCAGTTTTAACTGGAATCGTGTTGAACCCAAAATACCTCACATGCCAAACTGATGCGCCAATTACTTTGATTAATGTGTCAGCTGTGATAACGGTTCTATACGGTGCTGTTATTACTAAAGTTCCTGAATACCCACTTTATAAGCACGGGTGGTTATTCCTTAGTTCAACTATATTTTGTGCCAGATTTTTTGTGTCTGTAACAAGTGATGCTTCATTTCTTTTAAGTCTGCTTCGTGGTGCTGCTTCTGGCTTTTTACATTCATATTTTTTTACATTTACATAATGTACCTTAAAATCTAATTTAAGTTTTCCCCGTTTTTTGAGGTGTTCACAACACCCCTTCAAACTACTTTAGCGATAGGTTTACCCACTCGTTGATCGCGCTTTGGCATTACCCACCCCATTCCGTTGACCTAATTGTTGCCGATATGGCTGTATAACAACCGAAGTGGCTATAAATACAAGAAACTAGGTTAAATATCGATGGAGTCTAAACAGTCTCGCAAAGACGTGCTGGGCTCACTTAAATTACTTCTTTGAACATCAATAACAGTAAGTTAACAGACACTTAGACGTACTTCACGATAATAAATACCTATCTCTATTAAATGCATATTTCTGGATATATATTAGCGTAACGTAGGTATATAATTATGTATGTACATAATTTAATTCTACCCAAGGGCTTGTTTGCGTTGTCCAAACGAAATAATTCCTCAGCCATCTCTTGTGTCACAAATCGGGGGAAATATTTAAATTACAAAGTATTGCGTATTTTTTGTTTAAAATATAAACCAAAAGATAAGTATAAAGTTAAGTACAGTGATTGTAAAGTTAAGTTATATGGTCTTGCTTTATTTATCGATTATGTTATTATACCACATGTACGTTAATCATTTTTTTTGTATTTATTTTACATGTTTTAAAAAATGTTCTAAGTTTAACTCGACTTCTATATAAATCTACTAATGATACTATCGAAACCTATTAGGAAAAAAGAGAAATACAAATTAATTACTAGTTTGCCAGATTACTTGCTCAAATTGATGTCTCATCGCATATTTCAATGGCTCGTTCAACTGTCACGAAGACCAAGACAATAACGTGTTTATAATTTCCACCAACAAAATCCATTTACATCATACTTCGTATAATTTCAGCAAGGAATATAGTACCTATATATCAAATGTAGAATATTAGGTACCTACTATAACAAACCGGGTGCAATATTTTTTTGTCAAAACATGAAACTATTTCGTACTACAACTACAACGTAAATATTTTCTTGGATGGCCCAAATGTGTAATCAGCCTATTTTCGTACGAGATCTGGAAGTTTTATTCTAAAAAATAAACAGACATGACAGAATTTCTGCTGATGGTACGCAAGCTGCTAATTTACTTTTTTAATCCCTCTTTCTGTGTTGGATTCTAGCTACCACATACTTAACTACCACCTACTAAATAATTAATTAGTTTGGGACAAGGATTAATGTTATAACAGCATAACATTATGGGTGATATATTTAAATTAATGTATTTTTGCGCCCTTAAAAATCAGACATCTCATTTATCTTTAACCAAATCGATAAGGAAAAAAATTGTATGGTACAATAAACCTTCAATAAGAAGACCGTACAGATCCGAAGTCGAAAAATCAAATATGACGGCCAGAACGCTTGAAAAACTGAAAGTATCGGAAGTATCTCGGCTTCTATTGGTCGTACAGCACTTTTTTTAATTCATGTGAAAATAAGTGCAATCACTTGCATGTTGTTTACGTCTAAGTTTAAAATGAGAGAAAATACGGTCTTTCATTTACGGTTTTATTTTAATAACTTTCTTATTTGCTTAATTACAAAATCAAATTTTTGAGGTTACAAAAATTCCAAAAACTCAGATATCGAAATTTCGCGATCTGACTTGGCGTACAATGAAAAACATACTAATATCTGTAAGACATTGGATTTTCATTCAATTTTGAATATTGCAACATGCATTTTCACGCATTTTAATTTCTTTGCGTTTTTCGTCTTTCTCGCTTATTTAAACGATGGAAAGAAAATGTAATGTTTTTAACACCTAATCCTTATGTAAAATCTTCGGATAAACAGTCTTTGCATTTAACATTTTGCTCTAAAAGCAATACTTTCGAGATATTTAATGAAAACAAAAAAAAGTCGATTTTAAAGTTATTTTGAAATAATAAACAATGTCGAAGTAGACACTTTATGATATTATTGTACATATTTTTCTTCAAATTTTAAGCCAAGTATCGTATTGTTATAAAAGACCACCACCCTCTAATGCTCTGGCGCGCGGACTATATACCATTGCATGGACATTGTTACAGCAGCCAAGAAATCTTTTTTAGGCAGCTGTTACGAGCTTGTTTTTGTTTTCTTGTTTCTTTGTCTATATTGGTTGAAAATCAACGTCATTGACATTATAACTAATTCAGGCTATACTTTCACCACGTTCATATTTGAGATATTAATACTTCATAGCTTATAATAATTAAGAATAACAGCATATAATTGTACTAATTTAACTTTGAATTATTTCCATCCAGGTATCGATAGTGGCAGCGTCATCTTGCCGCTACGTGTACTGGCAAAGGAGTTCACTCGAATATTTGTTTGTTAAGGAGCCCTACCTCGCGTGTGTAGTCACCACGCTAATCGCACGCGATATCACAACAAAACTGTACGCAATGAATAACAAGATTGTCACAGAGAGGGGCTCGCACTTAGATATTCGGTTGCCGAGTATTTCGCATGCTTTAGCTCGAAGTCCGAGACGGCTCCGTGCTGCGAATAAACTACCTCCCCCAACTACGGTCCAGCCGGTGCCTCCAGAGAAAAGATCAAGTAAGTTTTCCTTTGCACCGACGCCACACGGCAACGATGAATATTTTGATGATTCTCTGTTCCAAAGGTTATTTTCTAAACTGCAGTCGTCGTTTTATATATGTCGTAGGCTGAACGTTGAATTCTGCCGAACGAGATCTGCCTGGGCACATCATGATGCGCCGGTATTTCTTAATTTGACTGTCTAATACCTACCTGCCATGGATATCGTTCAAAGCTTATTTGACGTTTGCCCGGCCATGTTTGCGCAAATCGATTCTGTAGGGTAACCAAAGTAATGTATCTTAAAAATGAAATGCGGTTCGTTGGCTGGATGAACTTGCCCGGCTCTGTTTGGGCCAATCGATTCTGTAGGGTAACCAATAGTACGTAACTAGGTTTTTAGACAAAATTAAATTAAAATAAAAAAAATACGAAATAGGTACTTTTTCAATAGGCTAAAAACGAATACAATGAAATATATTGGCACTCGACAGGAAAACGTCTGTCGGTCATGCTTAGATAAATACAGTAGATATGAAGGGTGACCAAAGTCTTAGGAAATAAAAATTATTTACTATAATTATATTATTTTTATTTGGCGCTCTAGTAATCAGTATCAGTAATCCCGCTGCATGGATAATCTACTTTTTTATGCTTGGAACGCCGCCATCTTTCTCACACGTAAACCCACAGCTGACAGTCCTCATGAACCTAAATGTTATAAGACTTTTGCTATTTTCACGTTTGTTATTATTTTTTGATGACATAACCAAACACTTAAAAGTAAATTATTTGACAACAGCGAAGTATGACGTCACAAGTATTTATTTCATACTAGTAGCTGTAGAATAAAGAAAACCAATTTGATTTCACAGTCTAGTACCTACCGCATAAGAACTGAATCTTAAGAAAATACTTCTAGGTTAACTGATAAAAAATCTCTTTACAGATTATTGGTCTCGTGACACAGAACCACTAACTACTGTAGTAAAACGCAACTGCACATCCATATCGGGTTACACCGGCGGTGACGAAGAACTTATGCCTTTAGCTGCACATGAAGCACCAGCGGCTTCCTCCGACGATTTATCAGTGGCTGACAGCTGCCCCGACACTTCGTCTAAATACCACAGCTGTGAGGCCGTTGAGACCGATGACGAACTTAGACATTAAAACTAATTATGAACATTTTGAATAACTGTAGTGAGATTTCAGTGTACTAAGTTGAAACGAATGAAGAAAAGAAGAGAAGGGCAGTTAGAAGTACATACAAATCATGTTGTTGTTTTCAATGTATAAACGTTTATTGAAGTTTAGTGTTATCGCTTGTGTATCTGTAAATGTTGTAATGTTAATCTACATAAATTTAATATTGTGTTGGGACTAATACTATTTATTTATTAAACAAATACTACTACTACCATCTTATCAATTCTAAGACGCCCGGTATCCCAGATTATACAGCAGTGATATAAAAGCATAACATGGCGAAGAAAGTTTTAGGAGAAATTTGACTGATTTATATTCATCAACGAATTTCATCAGAAAATGAAAATGCGTATAGTAAACCCATTTCCCTCTTTAATAAAGCAGACGAAACAACAAAGACTCAAACATGTCCTAATTGACCTATTTTATTACAATAATAAGTAAGAAAGTCTGTAAGATTATATTGAGGACCACTACAGATGTCAAGCTGTCGCCTGTGAACTATTTAGGAGCTTGTAAAAACCAAGTAAAAGTACTAGGCCCCTAATATGAAGGCCCCAAATATGTAAATGTTATATTTAACTTCCAATAAAAACAAAATAGCATCTTGTTAAATAATTGTTTGATACAAATATAAATTAAAATACTCCCGACTTAAAAATCCCTTCAACGATTAGAAAAGAGCTAATGACCTTCAAACAGCTAAACAGATTTTCTTAAATTATAATTAACTAGCAAATTAGCAACCCGCCCCGGCTTCGCACGGGTAGTAGAGACATCTTCAACAATCATCATCATATTTCAACCAATTTACACAAAACGTTAACAAATTATACACCTGAACGTTCCTCATGAATCACTCTGTCTATTGGTGAAAACCGCATGAAAATCCGTTCAGTAGTTTTTCAGTTTATCGCGAACAGACGCGGCGGGGGACTTAGTTGTATAATATGTAGTGATTTTAGCTAAGAACACTCCATCAAGACACCTTCCAAACAAAAAAACTAGTAGACAGATACACACGTTAAACTTATAACACCCCTTCTTTTTACGTAGGAGGTTAAAAAAGTCAGTGAGTAATAGTTTTTAATAAGTTACGTTTTAATACGTTAGTTACCCCCCTTTTTATATTATAGGGGGCAAACGAGCAGACGGGTCACCTGATGGTAAGTGACTACCGTTATTATGTCACCAATAGGTAAGTAATTTATTTAATTTAAAATATAATGAAAATTTATTTTATTATTATAGGTTATATATAGGTGTATCATTCCCAAACACCATTGACACCAAACAACGCAAATGTGATGTAGGGTATTTGCCAAATTTTGCTCTAATTTCAAGATAAATGACTACTATTTTATCCCAAATATTACAAATGTGAATGTTTGTTTGTAACAAACCTTTCATCCAGGGTTAGAAAAATAACTTTTTCTTTAAATCGAGTCGTAAAGTATTTATGACGAAAGTACAAGATATCAACAAAGAGTTACGGCGCTTGTACACGAATATGTGTAATTGGTATAAGAATATCAAAATTTGAACAAAAACATAGCTGTGTTTAAAAGGCTACAAGACCACGTGGCGGGACAGTTGTCAAGTAGTTTTTCTACTAGTGAAGAACAGAATCTCTTCAAATATCATTTGACGTATTGGTTCGTTGATGTTTACTAGTAAATTGGGTTAATTAACTGAAGTTTACTTTCGCTAGTACAAACCTTAACCTTTCGTGGTACTAATGCTCGGACGAGTTTATGGGCTTGACAGCGTAATAATCTTGCGATCCAGTTTCACTTTAATTGCTTCCGTTTTGATAATTTCAACTTTAACTACAAAGAGAGAATGAATTGAATGCATTGAAAAATCTAACGAAATGGCGTCAATCTTGTATTCCGTTACAGTATATTAGTCGCTTTGCATCGTGTTGGGAAAATCAATAACGCCTGAAAGGATCCTCAACGTAATTTAATTCTAAATATAAGAGTCGTTTTTAAAATTAATGTACATTTTGGTGTAATTACGTTTTCATCACTGTTTATGTTAAAATACAATAAAATATATTTCGAAAATAAAGCATTGTGATCAATTAGTCATAAAATAGAGGATATAGGGATATTTCTATATGATAATATGTCTTACTGTTCTAAAAAATAACATTTAATTCCAGTCGTAATTTGTTTCCCATACAAAAATACAATGTCCACTTCAGCGCGCATTTATAAAAAAATGACTGAAATAAGAAATAATACTCCCAATAATTTAACATGATTTAACAATATTTTGTCAGATAACCGGTAACTTATATGGAATCTAGTCTAAAACCAAAGTATTTATATAAGTCTTTTTTTATTTCCTCATAAACATGTGCCTCCAATTTCATTCATTCCCATTCCCATTCTCTTGTGTAACACTGATATTTTAAAGTGATAGAAGAAAATTCTTAATTTAGTATTTCATTCTTATGCGTCAAAATAGTTACAACGGGCCCCCCCGTTTTTTTCGGCAACAGTTTTGTGTCTATTAACTGATGGTTTCTTTTCGAGTACGTCTATTATAAATGGACAATTTTATTTTTATTATATTTTATGAAACTATTTTATAATAGCTAAATTACCTTGATTCGGTAAGTACTCTGCTTAACTGTACATCATGCCAGTGTAGTTAGTTGCGAATTAAAGAAAAATGCATTTTTCATATGTGGCACTGGCAAGCAAAATAACGTTATTATAAGTATTTATAATTTGTGGACACGTCCACTTCGTTCTTTTGCGTGACTGTTTTTGTGTAACGGTTCTGTTTATTTTTCCGTTCACCAATCATTCTGAAATATGATTTATTAGAGCCTACACTTTTCATTTGTGTTATTTTTGTGTAACGATAACACAAAAGAAACACAAAGGAAATGTACACAATTTTTTAAAACGATCCAAAAGTGACTTTACAATTTTACTTTTGGTAACAAGTGACCATCTTTATCTGTAAATAAAATGAAATTTTGTTCTTTGGTTAGCCCATCACTTGAGAACCGCTGTACCGATTTGACCTTTGAATTCTTTCTTTTATAAGTTAATAATAGTCCGAATAAGGTGTTTAGGGAAACAAAGCTTGGAAAAGTTTCCGGGAAAGGGGAGGAATTCGGGGAAAAGTGGTACTCCTTTATTCCGTGTAATTAAATTAAACTAATTGAAACTTTGACAGGTCTATCAGGTCAGCTAGTGCAGTCTAGTCTAGTATAGATATCTATAAAAATAAAATTAAATTTAGATAATTGTAAGCATTTGTTTTTTTTTGTTTTGTTAGAGGATGCCCGAATGAGGTTTTTGGGAAAGCTAAAATGGAAAAGTTAGCGGTAATTAGAGGAAAACCAGAAGTGCTTTTTCATGATATCAAAACCTGTCAGGACTACATCTGTCGAGTCAGCTAGTATATAACAGATCAGAACAGTGCAGATCACATTTGGCATTCTTTTCTTTTCAAGGATATACACAACAATAGACACAATGGAATAACACAGACAAACAGTACTTACTTTGAGTCAAAACGTAACATTTTCACATTGTCACGAATAAAGGCAGTTGAATTTGCATATCTATTGCTATTAAATGCATTTATTCACGTCAACTTCAAAGTAAGTAAAAAGTGGTTTGTGCAATTTCATTACGCGAGGGCTGTGGCGAAGTAGTAAAGCTACATTATGAGTGGTCACTCCCCGTGACGACCAATCAATCAACGGAACCAATTCATCGTATCAATACCCGACGGATATAAGGCGATGCCTTTGTATGGATTACTATTGATACAAAAAATATTAATATTTATATTTTAGCGCATGATACGCGTGAATTATGTACATGTATAACATGTATAGGTAGGTAAATAAAAAGATGGTTCTCTTATTGTTTCAAAAAAAACTTAGGATTCTTTGAAACAAATTATTTTTTTTGAACTTTTGAAGCGCACTTCATCATGAAGAGAGAATATTATTTAGTGAGTTTTGAATAGAATTTCTAGGAAAACTAAACACGCGCGTGTGCAGTTCTACACTACGTATATAATCAGTATCAGTATGTAATCTTATAAAAATAGAAATCATGCAAATTAAAGACTTGTTCAACGGCTAACGAGGTTTGTATGTCTATTAATATGGACTCGGTGATCTTGAATGAGATGTTCACTAAAACGAGACAAAATTCTTCAAAGTACCTATCATCCTATCTATGGGATACTTGCATACCAGGCCACTCAGAAAGTTTTTTGCGAAAAACCGTTTTTATGTAGCAGATGATACTTTATTTTAAAAATTAGATCTAAAATTTCCCGCCACATTGTGTCTCAGTGAAAAATTGATCTATTTCGAGAACATTTAGGCGTCATGATATTTTTCGATTTTAAATATGGCTTAAAACTGGAAGAATCTTTTGATAGACTTTAAAATGCATTTGTAGACGGAGGCCCTTCTAAGGCAACTGTGTAACGATTTGTCAGTGAATAATAATAACTTGAGACACCACACACACGCGCATATGATTCCCAACTAGGCAGAGCCTGTATTGTGGTCGCCAGACTGCTGATAAGCGATACAATAGCTAAGTTTGGTGGCTTGTCTCGGCAAGTTTACGACATTAACATTACAATTACATTAACAATCTTGGATTGATCAATAAGATCAAGAAAAGGCCAGTCAGCAGTATGGCGGTTTCAAAAAGAGCCAAGCACAGAGAATTTTTTGATCGCTAGTTTTTTCCACCACGACAACGCGCCCGCGCACTACGCGCTTAAAACTAGTTACTTCCTGGACAGCACATGGGTCAAACTTCTGTGTCAGATTTATTTTTATTCCCTTATATCAAAATCAACTCAAAAGGATACCTACCGTTTTCATCGCCGGAATCTGCGTTCGAGCAGGCTGTGGAGGAAGTGTCTAAGGTGCATTGGAAAAAGTGTTTTGTTAAAAATTTATTTAAATGCAGCAAACTTTGCATAAACAGTGGTGGAGAGTTAATAGAAAAGACGAAAAAAATTGTGACCATAGATCTTTTTACGTTACGCAAAATTTACTGAGTGTCCCATGTACTATGTATACAGAGATAAGATAAAATTGCCAACAACTTTCTAATCCTCAGCCATCTGTGGAATTAAATAGTTAGTGTCGTTTGGCTCTCGGCGCAAGTCATGATGCCAGAAAAGTCAGCAGATATAGGTCTAGCACTGCCAAACACCATCAACCACAGATGCTGGTCTTAAAGCCAAATGAACCTCATCTAACTGAAGTGGAAGCGTGTTGGCGCTGTTTCTTGGCGCCAACACCTAGCGTGGGTGCCGCTGTACATATCAAACACTAATTAACTTTTGTCCCGACGTTTATGGCGCGGACGTCCGTTACTCGCGTATCTACAGAATACTTACTACTTTAGTAGATTAGCACATAGTTAAAGCCTGTAACTATGGACAAGGATGATAGTAAAAACTTTCTTAGCAAAACATTATTATTTTATTTATACGTACTTATCTATTAATTAAGATCGTAGCAATCTACACCCAATGACAATACGAGAAGTAACTACATATCTAGGTTCTAAGCAGTCTTTCTTATGTACAATCGTAAATCCTTCCGCCTCTTTTATTTTATTATACCTACAAGTAGCTTTTGCCTGCAGCTTCGCTCGCGTAAATTTGTTTTTCTATCCCTTACACGGAGCGGTACACATTTTCGAAATGAAAGGGTACCCTTTTCTGTACCTCAAAATTACAGGATCTGAAAAATTCAGGTTTTCCACTAATAAAAGAAAAAGTTGAGCTCCATTCCCAAAAAGTTAAATTAAATAGTTGTAGGTAAGTATTAAAATTATCTTTCGATTGAAGTGTTATGAAATATTCATTAGTGCCTTATACATGGAGAATAACGTAAAAAAAGTCAAAAAAATCGCGTTTCTTCTTTTACTTTTAACTTTTATTAAAGCAACCTATAAACTTTTTACTTGGTAAAAATATTGCAAATATTTTCAGATAGCCAAAAGCAATATTTTTACCAAGTAAAAAGATTTTAGGTTGCTGTAAAAAAGTTAAAAATAAATTTAAAAAACCGGACAAGTGCGAGTCTGACTCGCGCACCGAAGGTTCCGTAAGCAAACAAACTTTAATGTAGATAGTACGACTTGCCGTCGATTGCGATATACGACAAAGTCAATAATCCAACCGCAAAAAATAAGTTTGTAATTACAAAAACTATTTTTTTATGTGATATAACAACAAATTAACGTATTTCGGATTTTTTTTTGTGCTGTCAGACCTTGCTTCTTACCAAATTTCACGATTCTAGCTCAATTTGATTTGGCCCTATAGGTTTTGATTTACCTGCGAAATGTTCAAATTTGTTAAAATCTAAGCCTTAATGGCCGTATCTTTTGATTGCGTTGACTTTGAAGCTTAATTTTTTTACAACTTCAAGAGACCGCTGACATAATTATTTAACGTTGATATCAACTTAATGCCTCCACGAGTTTCTGAGGAAAGGGTCTTGACAGAGACAGAGACAGACAGATGTTATATCTGTCTGTCTGTCTGGGTCTGCCTAATAACTTACAATATCAAACAAAGGCTTTCGGATATTTCTTTTATTTGTGCTATGAGACCTTCCCTCTTACCAAATTTCATGTTTTAGGTCAATGGGAAGTACCCTATAGGTTTTGATTTACCTACGAATTGAAATTTGGTAAAGTCTAAGGCTTAAATGGCCGTCTCTTTTGATTGCGTTGACTTATAGAAGCTTGATTTTTTTACAGCTTTAAGGGACCGCAGGCTTATATATTTGGTATTAATTTCAACTTGATGTGTTCACGGGTTCCTGAGGAAAGGGTCTTGACAGACAGACAGACGGACAACAAAGTGATCCTATAAGGGTTCCTTTTTTTCCTTTTGAGGAACGGAACCCTAAAAACGCAATTTATAGATAAGGCATATAAGGATGGCACTAATCAATATTTCATAACTCATCAATCGAAAGATAATATTAATACCTACAACTTTCTAATTTTACTTTTTCAGATTCGAGCTCAACTGTTTGTTTTAGTAGCGAAAAACCGTTTTTTTGACTTTCGTGAATTATCTCTCGCTCATATTTGTTTTTCCTCCCTTCAATTGTCTGGGAATTTACATTGTGAATCCGTAGATTGATTGGACTGACAGACGGCGGCGGCGGCAGCTGTCGCATCGATGACTGCCGCCGAGGCTTCGACGACTGTCACCGACGGCTATCGACGGGTGCAGTTACTTCTATGTGTGTGAACGGGTGGACTGATCTTCTTAGTTGTTTTCTTCAAATATTGGTATTACTGCAACTAGGGAAAGGATGGTAGGAAACGTTTATGCGGAATATTTAAAATCCAAAAAAAAAATTTAAGTGTGGTAGGTATTTTCTGTGGTATTAGGCAAAAGTATGGCAGTGAAGATGTGTCAGTCAATTACGCCTTAGAGATGACCGCATTTGGATTTTTTGATTAGATTTTGCATCATTGTAAGGGTATGTTGTAACCTTAATTAACAGGCATACGGTAACAGAGCGCAATATTTATTTTGCCATTTTATTTTATTTATTTTTTCTCTAGCAAGCAGTGAACGTCTCATAATAATTTACTAAAACGAAAATCTATGGAAAACGCATTTTTAACTTTTAATTTGAGGATAAAAGTATATATTTTTCTTACTGCGCTATTTAAAGTTTAAAATTTTATTCTGGTATAGTTGGAGTGCAATAAAATGATTTAATTTGATTAGTTACGTTCTCTAGCAACTGTCAAAAGGAAAATAAATGAATATAGAGAGTAAATAAATTAATTTAGAGTATAATAAACCAGAGATGTAGCAATGTAACCAGGTACTTGTAAAAAAAATGTTGAAAAAGAGTGCCCTTGGAGTTTCTTGCCTGTTCTTCTTCACAGGAATTACGTATTGGGTTCACGACTGATTTAGTCTGATTGACTACTACTCCTGACAATTCAAAAATACCTATAATTGGTCCAATTGAAATAAATGATTTTGATTTGATTTGATTTAATATTCTTCACTGTTAGTCTTGGTGATGTAATAAACCGTGGGGGTCACCACACAAAAACTCAATCTATTTAATCTTGAAGCACATCGTTCTATAATTTTCACTGTTCAATAACATATTGAATGGCTCACTAACATGTTGCCGTTTAACGTACATTCACACGAACCATGCCTACCTATTAGGTCACGATTAAAATTAATTACTAAACAATCAGGGTTTGCGGTTACACAGTTAAGTTATGGCATAATTACGGACTGAAGGACGTGATTGATGAATTGCAAACAAGCGTTTTAAATACAGTTTATTTTTGTTACATAGAAACAATTGATTCTGGATATAGAAATAAAACTTAGCATATATGTTTGTAATAATTTGATTACTTTACACATTCGCCTTTTACGATTGCGGTATAAATACTAGCACTAAAAGAATTCTGAATATGATTTAACGTAATTTTCCTATTAGGAAGCAAATAATAATAGATAACTAGAATAAAATATTTCACCGTGTCATGTGCGAAATGTAAAATATCAAGCACATAGGTATGTGTCTGAAAATACCATCATCTCAGCCAGGAGATCTCCAATAGTATACATGGGTCTTCTAAAAATTCTCACCAAGAGCAGTCCAGCGTCGTCTGCATCCAATGGCTCCTTGCCATTCTACGCTTTACATTGCAGTCCATGGTCATCATTAGAAAATATTTCTGTTCTATGTTTGGGTCTGGACAGCCCCGTGTAAGTAATGTTATTAATAATTACTATTAACATCTGTAAATGAATATAACGTACGAAGGTTTCTTTTTGGTACCTTTAGGAATACTCTGCCCCCGCTCTCCCCGGTTTATTCACTTTAAAGGTGTCTCAAGTTCAACAACATCTAAAATGCTTACTTCTATGAAATGCTCAATTTTCGAATGGCTGCCTCTCTTACAGTGCCGTCAGTCTGTTCTATCTCTCTCTCACTCTTTTTTCTGTTGTTTTTCCGCATTGGTTCGTAATTTATATTTCACTCATTACGCTTATTTTTCAAACTAGACAAAGAAAAACAGTTAAGCACAATTTTTTCCTATGTTTGTCTACCGATTTTCTTAATGTTATTTTTGTTTTGGAGCTTTTGTGTATTGTGTAAACGAGCTTTAGTGATATCTAAGGCATGCAATTATCCTGCCGAGTTTACTATTCGGATATTTCGGATACTTTGTTTCATTTGATGGATGTCTGAACAAAGTAAATAAATTTTCTACGTAGATTATTGATACATTTATGGATATTGCAAATATTTTAGTGCCAACAAGTTCGGGCTGTCGGTGTAGAAGAATTCTTTTTTTTAAGGTCTACTACCTGACGGCTTACTGAGCCGCCTATTTCAATGAGTTTTGAAAAAATAAACTCTATGGTGACAAAAATATAGTAATAGAGTAAAATAGTGTTTCCTTCGATCTGGGTCCTTCGAGCGGGGCGTGAAGCACCATCTCTCGAGGCCGTCATACTGTGGACCACCATTTTAGTATCATCCATAATATGTATAATGGTGGTCTTTAATCTTTGGATCTTAATCTAGCTTTCCATCAGGCGGTTTGAGGTTATTCTGGCATGTTTTAAATTTAAAAAAAGAAAAAGGCTGAAACTCGCGGCAGCTAGCCCCTGGTTTCCCGTGAAAAGGTGAGTAAAATAAGGTGATCCCCTATTCCCTAAGTTACTCAATACTTTATTGCTTTCATAACGTAAGTTGTACAGTTGGTAAAACTTAAGCTAAGTATCAATTAATTATGGACGCCGTCGGGCACGGCACAGAAGAGAGAGGGAGAGAGAGAGAGAGAGAGAAGGGAGTTATTTTTTGTTGTATTGATATATGTAAGTATTATTTATATTTAATCTGTATATATAATTAATATTTTTTTTAATATTAATAGTTTTGATAATATTTGTTGGGTAATTACTTTGTTTTATTTATAAATTTGTGTTACTTATTTTATTATACCATTAAAAACATAAAAATCATCTGAAGTTTATAGTATCTACTTAATAGATTAGATGACAGCCGTTTAAAATTTATTATATTAGTAGTAATAATTCATTTATTATTTATTAAATATTTAGTAATTATTTATTGCACATGGGTTATAGTGAAATTGACTATATTGTTACATATTTATTTATTGATTTTACTGTAATGTAATCTAATTATTAAATTGAGTATTATATTATATTTTATTTATTTACTTATTGCACTTGATTTAGGTTAGGCTTGACTATGTTTTCATATATTTTATTGTAATGTGAAGTTTTATTACTATTTAGGTAGGTACTCGTAATACAATATTTCAAATACATTGATATAAATTATTATTTTTTTCTTCCATATATTCTTTACATTGTAATAACTTTTTTGTAGCAGGAAGGTGTGGTCAACTTATTAATAAAAATATTATTTTTGTCTTCGTTCGTTTATAGACATAACTAAGGGGCTTGTAGAATGCATAGTTAGTTGAGAAGTTGGGAGGTTAAGCCTATTTCTATGCCTAAGTGTAAATTTGGTTTATTTGTCTTCTCTTTTACTATAGTATACTGGGTATTTCCGAATACATTTACAAATTTCGAAGATATAAATGCATGGTAGACTTAGAATTTTGAGATTCCGAAAACTAGCAGATTTAGAGCAAAAAGTTATTTGGAATCACCGAAGCCTGAAACAGCTCCATAAGATGCTCGGCAGAATCTCTTTTATTTATTTCTGATCACTATTTTGACTAATAAAGAGTCAATAACTTTTTAACCATCAAATATCTAAATTAGAAAAAAGAATAAGCAAAAAGATAAAAAGTTGAGGGTACTTCTTTAGGTGTCCTCATTTGGGTACAGCGGGCCTAAATGGATTATTAATATACAGTGATAAGTCATAAGCATAACATAATCTCTATTGTCGAAGCCGGATCATTGTCTGTAGATATCTTATAATGCTTTGTTGGTACGTAGTTAGAGTCTAATATCAGTGTAGATATATCATCTTGGTGAGTTTAGTGTCTTGTTTTGAGTAGCTGTAGTTTTAAGAGAAAAGTTTTACGAAGACTTTATAAATGTGTCTACGATATTGCGATACTTCGTTCTCCGTTTACTCACATGAAAAGTAGGTAAAGTAAACTCGTTAAAAATGGTGAAAACGTAGACTTACCTACTATAATGATCGATTTTATACGTACCTACTACGCTTGCCTCGGGTTAGTTAAAAAGTTTACTAATGATAATTAGTAAATTAATTAGCTTACGTATTAGCTTAGGTAGTAAGTGGACACATATTATGAGAAAAAGAGTCTTTTCTGCTTGTTCTGGATTGTGAGGCCTTTTCATGATTGATGAATGTGTGAACGCTTGTGTTGTAAAACCTGTTTTCTGACACTAATTTACTAAGATCTTGAGAACGAGAGAGGCACCTTGAAAATATTTTTAAAACCCTTATCTATTAATAAAACAATATGTAGAAAAGCAGTACATTTGGTATTGCATAGAATATAATTCTTTAAAAAAAAACCGACTTCAACAAAAAAACTATTCCATAAAAGACTTATAGATGGTTTTCTCATGGATGCCATTGTCAGAACTGGACCAAATAGAATTGAGACCACACGGGAAGCACCAGCTTTCAAATAAAAAAAGAATCATCAAAATCGGTTCACCCAGTCGAAAGTTCTGAGGTAACAAACATAAAAAAAAACATGCAGTCGAATTGAGAACCTCCTCCTTTTTTGAAGTCGGTTAAAAAAGAATGTTAAATCTGTAATTTCAAATTATCCTTCAAGGGTATTATTTTCCGTTGGTAGCAAACATACTTCAGTACTAATTACAAAGTGCTCCGAAATTACTTGCGAAACACTCGGGGCATCGCGTGCCGGTCAGTATTATATAATGTTCTAAACAACTTCAATGAAATGTGATGTAGAGCGAATTAGAGAACTTCAAACGTCCTGAATCTGAAGTGCCTTTGCTAATATTCGCATTATTGTCAAAATCCATAAACTCATTATTAATCAATCAAGGTTAAATGGGCTTTTATACTTAGGTGTATGTAACATACTAGCTAACCCGACAGACGTTGTCTTGTATAATTAATAAAAAAAAAAATATTCCAAGAAACCGAGCGATGAATCTATTTTTGGCGATATTTGCAGCGCGCATTCTGTCAATCGCGCCAACTGTCAAACAACTAACAGTTAAGTATGTCAAAAGCGCTATGGTAAACGTTGTCCTGCCGGAACGTAAAAAATATTTTTCCTGTAATCCTATCGCAACGCCATCTACCGGGTCCAATTGTAAATCTAAACCATTCTCGAATTCACTTGAAGACACATAAAAAATTTCATTAAAATCGGTCCATCTGTTTAGGAGGAGTTGAGTGAAATACACGCGTTCAGAAGAAATATATATATAAAGATATAAAGATGTAGAAGTATACTACCTAATCCGAATCCTTGTGTGATTAATATTTTAATAAATAGTAAAAGGATATCGTAGCGATAAAGTTGTAGTCAACATTTATTTGTTTTCAAATAATGTTATCTAATCAGAATCTTTAACAACAGCGCTGTTGTACTGAGCCAACTGTCTTTCTTTATCTAGGTAAATGAGCAGGTGACCTTATAGTACAAAGGTGATTCAACAAAGCGATTGTACGATCTGATCACCTGCAGGCCGGAGTGGTCAAGGCTGGGCTGGCCTGGCACCCGCGATGCTTTCTTATCCACCAGGGCTACATCGCACTATTCTTGAGCTTTACATGCGATTTACCATTTCAAACGTTATCTGATGGCCTATGGGGTTGCTAACAAAAGAGGTCTAAATAATGGTGAAGTAAGATCGATATTCTTGACCGTTTGATCCAATAATATATGGTAACAATTCTAGTGTTTATTAAGCACGCTAAGGGTACCTATAAAACTAACTACTCACTAACTATAGACTTTAAATGTTTTATTGAAACATAGACTTATTATGTGGAAGTTTTATGAAATTGGTGCACGATATTACGATTATAGATGACAAAAAAAATGACAATAATTTCGAATGTTTTAATGTCGTTCGGAATACAAATTAAAAGTGACGACTATAACAACATGATATCTTGAAAAAAAAATATACAGGTTGACTTAAGAACCTCTTCCGTTTTTTCTTCGGTTAATTAAAGAAAACATAGATTATCCTAGATAATTGAAGTTAAATATAATTTAAGTTAGAAAAATTCATCAGCTGTTCCTCAGTGCAATATCATCTGAGTTGCACAACAATCTACTATTTATCTGTAACAAGTTAACTAAAGGCTATTAATGTCATCATTACATGATGTTTTGCAAAACGGCCAAGGTTTATAACGTTCTCTCTTAATGAAGTTGTGTTACCATGTATGATATCCCATAACTTTTTTCGATTAAGAGTCTTATGGTTTCTGGGAGAAATTTTTAAGAATATATAGAACTGCATAACTTCTGTTATGATCTTATGGATGTCACTTATCGTAAACTAGACGTAGGCGCCACCGTAGGGTCGTAACGAGGCTACGCGGGCGTAAAATCCTTATGCTAAACAATAAGTATTTTTGAGTTTCAAATATTATTAAAGTTTAAAATTCCGGCAGCAGTGAGTCCATGAGAATATATTTACTGAGAATCAGTAATGTGGCAGTGAGTTCGGAACCACCGGCTGTTTTATTAAATAATTTTGTGTGTCTGGCAATGTGGATGGCATCATTGCCGTATTATACGTAGATCAATGGAGGCATCCGTCCGATTGCCGGAGAATGAACTTTGTGGCTTATAGGGGCCAAAATTTAATGTAATCATTATAACGCCGAAAATGCAGTCAAATTCCAGCCCTTGTCACTTGGTTTGAGCTCAAGAAAGCTGCTCTGCACGCTCTTTTCACGTACCTTGACAGTGGCGAAGAGGAAATGTCTTAAATTTTGTGAAAATTGGCTAAAAACCTAAAGTTTTACATTTCTTTGCAAATATATATCTATAGTATCCAACAATATAATACGTTTGCACACATTTCTTGTCCAAAATTCACTTCGATCATCGCAATTTAGGAAACATACCCACTTTCTGAACAAAAAGTAACCAGAATTCCCCATTCAAACAAACCGCGCTTAAGATACTGTCTATTCTTTTTTTATTCTAGATGGGTGCATATTTTTTTTAAATATTGTGCGTCTACGACAAAGTACTTGTGAAAAAGAATGTGTTTATTGTGTTCTGCGAATTACGCAATGTCGACTTCTATTCAGCAAAGAGTTTGTCTGAAATTTTGTGTTTCTAACAAGATATAAGTACGGAAGCGTTGAAAAATTTAACGGTAAGCTGCGGGGAGTCAACGATGTCAAAAACACAAGCGTACAAGTGGTACAAAGAGTTTAAAGCGGGCGACTGTGGTTCATGATTTGCTTCGTTCCGGTCATCCATCCACGAGTAGAACTGACGAAAACATTGAAAATTTTAAGGAAATCGTCGTTGTTGGGCAAGGCATCAGGGATGTAAATAACAGGACAGGACAGTAAATAAGGAGAATTACATGAGCGTATTAAAGCGTTTGAGAGAAAGCGTTCGTTGCAAGAGGCCAGTATTGTGGAAAAACAACTCTTGGTTTCTTCACCACGACAACGCCCGGTGCCCTCTCACATTTCATCTTGTACGCGATTATTTGACCAAAAACAACATTCATACCGTTCCGCAAGCTTCGTATTCACCTGACATAGGGCTGCCATCCGTCCAGGTTTCCCAGATTTGTCCTAGTTTAGACGGCGTCCGGGGAGCGTCCGGACGGGGTTTTCCAAAAGTATCCGTGTAAAACCCGGACAGTGTGCCAGGGGAAAATTATTATTGTTAGATGAATCGTCAACAAGCTGTTTAAATTAAGAACAGAAAATTAAAACAGAATCTGTGTTTTTTTTAAGGTGTCCGGGAAAGAATCTCGACTTCACCTATGTGTCCGGGGCTTTGAAGTTTTTGTCCGGTCTTGGCAATTTAAGTGATGGCAGGCCTGACCTGACATGGCTTCTTGTGACTTTTCCTATTCCCACAACTCAAGTTACCACTCTTCTTGCGACAGTATATGTATATTTCTTGCAAAGGGGATTACTTTGAAAGGAATAATATGAATAATGAATAATAAATGAACCGTTTTCGTTTTATTGAAAAACACCGGGTACTTTTTGATCAGAATAGTTGAACACTGTAAGAAAAATTAATGAGGGTGTCTATCCGTACGTCAACCTTTGATCTAGTAAGAGTGGTTACTACCTCGCGCCATACCATTATTTACACAACATTCCAAGCTCAGTTGGATGGCTGATACAAATACAATAATCTTGTTGATTATGTTTTTGGGCCGTTTGGGATCGAGACATTGGGTTCACCAAAACAGATAAAACGTGTATTCTTGAAGGTAATAAGGTCTAAGTACGGTTCAACCCTGAACAATAAAATGTTGATTGAACGCTAACGTTATATTTTAGGAACTTGGCAAACATTATAAGAATTAGCCATGATAGTAATGTGCTTTTGTTGGTAGATATAGTATCGTTGACGGGAGGCTTTGCGTCGTCGCTGCAATCTCTGCATCTTATTCATATTGGAGCACTGCCAGGAGTTAATCGCCGAGTAGTTATACATTCAATTTCTGGGTTTGAATAAATCCATTCGATTAATTAAAACATAAACAACAAAATATTAATCTGTTAAACAAGTATTAGCATAAGAGCGTGTAAACCATTTACTGTAAAGACAGGATTCATACTTCACTATTGATAACTTTAAACTATGAATGAAACATTAATGAGATTCGTAGCTGGTGTAACGATTCAGCTCTTTATTCATAAGCGGTTATATGCACATTGAGTTTTGTCCTTTCTATCTTATTTCGAGAGTAATATACAGTAAGGTCATACATTTATGTTCTATAGCAGTTAAAGCGATTATCGGTCAAGTACGGGAAGGTAGTCCTTTCAATCAGTTCAGATGATAAGTAGGTTTCTAATATAAAAATCAATGACCAAATGCATATTGGAGCATCACCCGACAACGGAACGGATTTGGCAAATTTTTGTTTGTGAATTTTTTTAAATCGCATTTTGACGTTTTGATATTGAATTTCATTACGTGAATTGGGGCACAGCTGGAGACTTCTACTGTCACATATTTGCAACCAAGCCATCAAATTCGATGCAAACAAGCCATTAAATTTTATTAATAAATAGAAGTGATATTTTGCGAAGTGACTTCATATCCTAAGCGGCAACCGCCGAAAAACGTTGGTGATCCGGAATAAGTATCAAAATGTATACTTTTATTTTTCTGGATATTAGTTAAATAATAAACCACCGCTGGCGCTGGTTCTAAGATTCTTGTTTCACTGTGTGTTTGAGTGGGTCCCTGGTTGGATTAGATTCACGATTGGACCCGGAAGGTGGTGCTGCAACGGGGTTCTAGAAATTGTTTTAAGAAGTGAAAACTTCTTTAGACACGAGCACTATTGGTATAGGGAAAAAGTACTGATCTCGCGTGACCGCCACGCTCAGATATATATATGATGTGTGTGTGTTTTCACTTCTGACGTGCAGTCCTACGACTGATAGTTTTTTGTTTGTTGACCAAAGTGTTACTGTAATTGTTTTAAGATTTTAGTGTATTTTTTTGTTGGCAAAATCAATTATGACACCAAAAAAGTATAAGCCACGTACAAGAGGGGACTCTTCTAATACAGGTTAATTTAAACTTAACAGAAGAGTTCCCAAACCCTATAATATTACCCATATAATAACTGAAAATAAAATTTATAATATGATTTTTTTTTTTGAAAATAGCTCTACTGTCGGGTAGGACAACGTCTGTGCGCACGCTATTTTTTTATAAAAATCAGCCAGCTCAAGACCTCTTTAGTTTAATCACGTTTACAAATAAACATTACCTAATAGCGACTGCTTTTCGTTAAGTACTGTTCAACTCATTACTTTCAATATTTAAACTGTCACGTTTGTAAAGAAATCCATATAAAACGGTATTAGGTATATTCAAAAACATATAATTAATTCTAGTAATTACTCAAGCTTTAGCATTGGTAGTATTCTGGTAGCATTATTATACATATAAGAAAAAATGTATAAGAAAATATTAAGTGAAAAACATTTTATACTTTTGCAACTTAAACTTTTGTATATTAATCACTCGCCGTTACCGCCTAACATTTTACTTCCTATGATTTATAGTGGCGTGTCTTGGTGAAAAAACTGGACCGTTGCCGGCGCTCGACACTAGTGTCAATACTCCGCCGTATTAGTAAGTGCAGACTTGGAATACAAATAAAACTTCCCCTGCACATATTAGTTCTCGTACATTCTCTTACGACCGCTTTTCTTGAGTTTGGTTATTAACGTTCCGTCCAAAATCTAAGCCGATCTGCCGAATATGATTTTTTTTTTAGATTTCGTGGTATGTTTTGATGTGTTGTTACCAATCACTCGATTTTACGCTCGATAAATGAAACAACTGACAGGCTGCGGTTATCGGACGAGTTCATGTCGTACAATAATTTTATTGATAATATCTAAGTAGGTAGTAGCGAGATGGGAGTAAGGGTTGGAGAGGGTGAGGGCGGCGTGAGACGCGGAGGGAGAGTGCGCGTGCGTGCGACGGCGCCGCGCCCGTCTCGCGGAGGCGATCGGAGAGCCAGCGGTAGTCAGTAGTGCCGCGCGGCACCGCGCTCCGACCGCCGCCACCACCAGTGCCGAGTGTGCCATACCACGCACCCGCGTCCTACTATGCGACTCGCGTGCCGCGCTCACTCGTGTTGTGGTGCTTTATGATGGTACGGCATGAGAGTGCCAGATATGCGGACGTTCCGTGAAAGACGTGCTGCTAAATTCATCACCGCCACAAGTGGGCGGAGGGACGGGACGCGTCCTAGGCTGCTCAGGTGAGCGGCCCTTCACATCTCACCTCGTTGCATGCTGGGTAAAGACGCTGTGATCTCGTGATCGATAGGGCCTCTCTCTGCTTACACTCGAATCAAAGCCTTAATCGCGAGATAAAGCGTAGCACGGTTGCTATGAACACCGTAGCTAGTGCTACGTAGTAGAATCTAGAGTCGTAGCTTTAGTCTGAGATTTATTTTAGGCATTTATTAGAGAGAGATTCTATTGATATTTTTACTTTATAATCTATATCGAGTTACGTCCAACTTTGGACGTAGGTATATTTTATAAGAAATGTTAACAAAAGATTTTATAGCATAGAATGACGATATTTTTGAACTGTGATGTTTCATGTCGAACTTTGAAGTTGAATTATGATCACTATCTAAATTTATTATTACGTCTGTAGGTATCTATTAAGATTGGTATCTATATATCTACCAAAATCCAACCATAGGCTGCAATAAACATTTTGTTCGTTTAAAGAGTATTTACAAGTAAATGAGCCAATGGGAAGGCCGCCTCAATATCTGACAGTACAAATTGTACACAAGCAATTTCAGGAAACTTGGCAACGTAACTACTATCATCTATTCATCGATATGAGTGTATTACCAATAATTGTAAATAAACAACTGTCTACCACTTTCTTTCTTCATTTTTCGAAAATAAATAATTTTCAGTTAATCGTTCGGTTAGTCAATTATCGGCATAAAAAATTAAATATAGAATTATTTCAATCTTCATCTGTCAAATGCGAGTAAAGGACATAGAGTTTTGTACCAAAGTGAAAATATTCTGAAGCATTTCGTTAGGAAACTAAATATCGTGACTTGTAAGTCACGATTACCACGTCACGCAATAATAAATATTGGCAATACAACTTGTTTTGGAGTCGAAAATCCTTCGACCAACCGTCATCAATCTTGAGGCTCCGAATACGACAGCTAATAATATGGTGCGGTATTGCAAGGATAATATTACAGCTATACTTTGGTTTTAAAGATTTAAGAGTATTAATAATCGGCATCATCATAAGCTATATTTTGTATAAGCAAAATAGAGCTTTGAAAAATATAATGGTGAAAAAAGCTTGCTCCATCAATATTTTTTAATTATTTTGCCGGTTGCCAGTATAATTGAATCCAGGAGATTAATTCTTTTTGATATATAAGCTGTCTGAAACAGGAATTGAAAAAGTATTGATGTAGAAATAAAAGCGTTTAGCTTTTTCTTTTGACACAGGAATATAAAGCCTGTAAGTTTTTATTCGATACAGATCCTGTATATAATGAAAAGACTTGAGGTTTCTTTCAGTATCGATACTTTTCTCTAGGCTTTGGTATTTCTTTATCAAGTGACGATTGAATGGTATTATTTGCATATGAATTTAAACGTTTTTTTGATAAAGCAGAAATTTTACCTTATCCTTTAAAAGGTCTCTCGACAAAAGTTTCCTCATAGGAATTATGTAAAATAAGCCTGCTTGGTGCCACTCAAGACTAGACTCCAAAGTCTAGTTCTAACAGTTCATATGGGTATTGTAAAGGGATCAAAAGTAAATTATTTTTAAAATTGAAATACTTTTATGAGTTAATGTTGGAGATATGAATAACGCCGAAATTAAAGCTAAAACCAATGTGAATGTGTTTTGACTTGAAATATCAACAAATTTACATTAACATTACATATGTTTTTCCGTTTTCGTTATTTGATTCGATCTCTGAATTGTCTTCCTTATAAAAATTATGTCACCAATTATTAACATTAAACAAATACCGACATTTTAAGAATCATTCATGATCATTTATCATATTGAAGTTCCTATTTGATATCGGGGACAGATACATACGTATGGGTGTGCACGTCATAACAGTAATAGGCTATTTATTTTAAAGAATGCAATAAAATTGCATTGCTCATTTTGTATATGTCGGCAGTTATTCTGGTAAGGAGATATTAGTGAATGTAGGCGGGCGAGACAGTCGCGACACAACGTCGCCGTGCCTGATGCCTGTGCCAGCCGCCCCTGCACTCACACACACGTTATGTATACAAATATTATTATATCCTCTATAAATAACTGAAGTACATCTATGCTACAGATGAACGGGTTGTTTATTTGGTTTGTTGGCCACATATTCTTATGGTACTTAAACAAAATTTGTGATAATATGACTACACTTAGCTATTGTTATGAAGGTCAGATGGTAAAGCTTGTCAATGGAAGTAACGTGAAAATATGACGTTTCAGGATCAGTCATAATAACCTTTTATTGTTTTAAAAGATATTTTTTCTCCACCGTCACATGCAAAGTTTATTGTCAGTGTTTTGTAGGTGTAGGTAAATATTAATTAGGAAATAGAAGCCGTCGAGAAAGGTATTACATGGGACCTTCCCTACACGCTCCTGTTATTATTGGGGTAACCGTATCTCTATAAACTGCTTAGCCTGACAAAGAACAAGATTTTTTGTTTACTGACTGTTTATAGGATTTAAAACTATGAAGCATTTCCCGGTAATAATTTATCCCTAATCGAATTTCCATCACATTGGTCAATATCAATAAGACTAGCAGACGACGAATGAAAGTACGCACGTCTGTGTTGTAAACACAGACCAGAGAGAGGTTACACGCAGGACCAACGTATTTAAGTGCTTCCACTACCAGTTTTTTACTCCAAGCTGATAGAGGTATAAAAATTTCTCAAGGGAAAAAGCATATTACAAGAATTCTACCCCACAATCTTAAACGCTAATTTATGCTACTAGACCAACGAGGTACCCACCCCTATTATAAGTGTATTCCATTGAGTACCGTAATCAATTTTTGTTGAGTAAAACAGTTACGTAATAGTTTAATATCAAGGAAGCTTGTTTTGCATCAAGTTATATAAAACGGCGATATTTAGCAGAGGCGGTTAAGGTCAAAGTTGATTTCGATAACCAAGTACAAGGAAATCCATGACGTCATGTTTTTAGAAATGTTACGTTCAAAATCGAACATGGGCTCCAGACACTTACTACCTACTAAAGTATGGCTTTACTTTGACCGGGTCGTCGATCCGTTTAGTGAACGGACATCCCATACTGTGCTGAACTTTGATTTATTCTATTAACGATTCATAACTAAAATCATGAGCACCAAGCCTCGCTCAAGTTGAAGATTTCATTGTGGTATGGAACAATATTTATGAGATACACTTTTATTCATCTCAAGTCTGAGAGGATTCGGTGTCCAAAAAGTTTAAGTTTGTTTTATTCAAAAATACATAGTGATTATTTAACATGTGTATCATTTTATATCATATAGTATTCGTTTTACCTCCGAATATTGTAGTATATAAGGATACAATTCTGCATTATATATTATTACTAACTGTTTCCCCGCGACTTCGTACGCTTAAAATACTTACTAACAAAAATAAAACCCTCATTTTGAAACATGTTTTTAAATAAATTACATTTTGGAATTTTAATGCCTAGCGTAAATTAACAGCCAACTTGAAGAGTTTTGAAAGTTGGTTCTTTAGTTAGTGAATAGGATCTCTATTGGATATTCGAACATCTAACTATTAGATACTGGAGAAGCAAAATGTAAACGCAGTCACAAAAACACTAATAAGATTTCTACAGTAAAGATAGGGCTACCATCCGTCCGGGTTTAGCTTAGCGTCTAGACAGGGTCCGACACAGAGTGTCCGGGTGAAACCCGGAGAGAGGCATCACTGTTATAATTGAAAATTATAATTGAATTGCTTTGAAATCAAAAACTGAGAATCTCATCACATTGAAAAAGCATCGTTATGTCACATAGCTACTGTTACTCTGTTCTAATGTCATTAGTTATTAAACTCAGACCAAATAATATTTAAAAGTGAAGCACCGGTGCACTAAAATCCTATTTTAAAAAGAATACATTCTTCAAAATTATCTGAGTACAACTAAATTAGCTTTTATTGTCCTATTCTCATTTCCAATTAATATAATATAATAAGTTATTATTGTAGTAGGGTAACAGTCTGCTTTTAAATAAATTATGAAACACACCTCAGAAAATTAATTTTTACAAAGACTTCGAAAAATTAGTTTAGTTTTTATTTTCAATTTTGTTTTCGCTTCAAATTTTGTTATAGAAATGGAGAAGACTCTACGTAGGTAATTAATCATTTCATTATTTGGCGCCGATTCAAAATTCATTTATTTAAAATGTTATAGTTTATTTAAATACTAGCAACCCGCCCCGGTTTCGCACGGGTAGCAGATACATCTTCAACAATCATCATCACATTTCAATCAATTTACACAAAATCTTAACAAATTATACACCTAAACCTTAATCATGAATCACTCTGTTTATTAGTGAAAACCGCATGAAAATCTGTTCAGTAGTTTTTCAGTTTATCGCGACCAGACAGACGCGGCGGGGGACTTTGTTTTATAATATGTAGTGAAGCTCAATGCTCAAGACTTAAAAGGTTTTTTTTATTTTTTGCTTTTTAGTTCTTTTTCGTCGGTTCAATTTTTTGTTATAAAGTTTTTTATTTTATGATTTTTGTGGCTCCCATCATCTTTTATTTAATACCAGAGTATTAAAAGATGATGGGAGCCACAAAAAAACAGTATTCAATTTATTAAAAGATAGTAGTTGTTCTGACAAATATCTAATCTTTTAATAAATTGAATACTAAATACTTTAAAATGCTACCAAATGTCTTGTCTTCAATGCATATTAAGTGGTTTCCGTCACTAAAATCACAGTTTTTAAATCTTATTTCTAATTGTTTAGGAAATGTATGGTTTTCATCATCAGCTCAGCTTCACGATGTGATGATTCCTAAATGCAAATATCTGATTAAGTTATGAAAAGTAAACATAAACACTATTCGTGTCCATATTTCTCGCAACTTTATCAGGATTCCATCATCAGATCCTGAATACCTTGACATGGGACCATCGTTAATCGTTAAATTAAGGTATACACTATCTAAAAAAAGAATCATCAAAATCGGTTCATAAATAACGGAGTGAGGGCTGAACATACATAAAAAAAATTATGTAAATACGGTCGAATTGAGAACCTCCTTCATTTGTCGGTTATTAATGTTTGAAAAAGATTATTTACATAAATTAAAAGGATAAAAGGAAAAATATTATGGATTGGTTCAATAAAGCTACACAGCACTTTCTCAAACATATATTTTAAACTACCTGCATCCCGGTTTCACCCGCATAAGCCCCGATGCCGTGGGAATATCGGGATAAAAAGTAACCTATGTGTTAATCCAGGTCTCCAGCTATCTACATACCAATCGTTTCATCGCAATCGGTTTAGTAGTTTTTGCGTGAAAGAGTAACAAATATCCATACATCCTCAACTTTTACGTTTATAATATTAGTAGGATAAGAAAGCAGAAGTTATTTAAAATATAGGTCAAATAGACGTGAAAAGTTTGTTTTAAAAATATAAAACACAACTCTAATCCGTAATATAAAACCAGGTTCATGTGAAATAAATAACATTAAGAGCTTTAAGTTTTGTGATAACGTATCGCCTTCGTCTAATGTACTGCATTATATTTTACGGCCAAGCATTTTACCTAGACGTAAAAACTCTCTTTTTGGTTCGTATCATAACCTACATGTACGTTGAATAAGCTAATATAATATGGTGTAGCGGGGAACAAGGTGACCTTATCACGGTTAACGCTGCCTGAAAGATTTTTCGTACAACACACCTTATGTGTACACGGTTATGAAGGCAGGCTACGACTTTTTTTTATTACAAACACTATTTGATTGAATCTTTACTTTATACAATGCGGATTTGTAGCCGCAGCTTAAAGTACTTTTTGGGTGAAATAGTTTTGTGTTTTTATGTGTATTTAATAAAATATCTTTTGTTTGAGAAGTTACCATTCTTACTTCTTATAGACCTCTGACTACATCGATTCAAAATGGACATATAAAAGTACTTAATTAAAGGTACTAGGACTGGTTTTGCTTTAGCGAGTTGTTATATATAAAGTTGTGTTAAAATTTAGGTTGGAATACGAATTTCTATGCAGGTATGTGTAATTTTTCTTACTTCTTATATTGCTATTCTACCGACGGATATATATTTGTATAGATTAGATAAATTGATAATATGCTTATATTTAGATGCACGATGTCAAACAGTGAAGTTAGTATGTAAAATGTCAATTACTGCAACCTAAAACTATTTATAAAGTGGTTTACTATATATTTGAAGACTATATATTTGTTCTTACTCATATTATTCATAGAAAATTGATCAGAATCAATATTGAGATCAATTTAAATACGTTACATCTGTCACAATCATGGAGTTGACATTGATGAATTATTGTGCAAGCCAATCTATGTTTTTCTCACTGTGACATAATATGATATTGGATACAGTGAAGCAAATATTTTAACGATCTCGTTGTGTGTTTTTTCATTGAATAGAAATGTCTAATCATACTAAACTAATTAAAATCCCTGCCCTATACCTTAAAGCGCCTTAAGAGCCTTTCATGCCATCGGTGATACAAACTATGACAGAATAGTACGAACCACTGGCAATATCCCATTAGCAATGTCCTGCTACACTTTTGAGCGGTTTTATATTACGAATATAATGTGACTATATAGTATCAACGATTTTTATCTCGAACGTCAGAACCATTTGTTATTGTTCTCGCAGAATGATACGACCGCAGACGAAGTAAAGTAACTCCAAACTGTGAATTATGTGTACACTTACTTGAAATGTCTGTTACTACTGTTGGTATTAATTTGTGTTGTTTTAAAAGTTAACTGTACCACTAGTTAAAACTACTTTGCAGTTAGAAAATCGTATTTCTGGTATTGATATAAATAACAAAAAAAACGAGCGGAAAAGGGTTGGTGATATGCTTATACAAGAATAATGTATTATATAAATAACAGCCAAGACATATAGATCCAATAACAATTAAGTAAAACGTAAGCTACGTTTTGTAGTTCACTGGCTTATCTGAAGTTAAACGATAAAGCGGTTCACAGTAGAGCACACTTGCTTAAAAAGTAATAAATGTATATAGCTATCGGCAAAAAAGTTCTATTACTCAGCGATAAACATGATGAAGGATAAATCATATCACATTATGTATATCTGTGAGTGATATATCTACGAAGTAATGTCGTTGAACCCTTGGTTATCCAGTGGTGAGAGGGGGTGAGGGAACCAAGTAATTCACTGGCGCACTCTGAGAAGTGTTTCCAATAAAGATCGATAGACACTTATTATCTAGGGAGCTGAAACCGTCACACCCTACAAGTTTCGTTCATTCATACAATTGAAAATCATAGTCACAAATTACAAGACTTGCCTTGCCTGCCATGGCATACTGTTTGTGTACTTTTTGGCCATGGTTCCGAGACAAGAATGCACTTATTATGAGTTCTTGATTTCCACTACTTTTCACACTTGTATATCCTTCAATTTCATCAGCTATAGTTTTCCTTTTACGTAATAGGTATGAGGTGAGACTGCTGCCGTCGAAAGGCGACGTTTTTAAACTGTGTGTTGTTATGAGAATTTTTAAAAAGAAACAAGGAATAACAATTCAGCCGATCCACGAATCCATCTCTGAAGCTTACGGAACACGCGAAGCAATATTTTTAAGTAAAACATATATTAAGTTTAGGTTAGTACTTAGGTAGGTTTAGTTTCCAACCCAACCACGTTCACTAAATCTTCGTAATTTAATTATAATAATTACTACTTAACCCTGCAACCTTGAAGGATACCAATAACCTATGGTTTAAGTGACTGTCTGAAGGCTACATTGTGGTGGTTCAGGGATATAATATTCAGGTGACTCCATAATTACCCTTTATGGCTCCTATAAATCGAAGAAAGATAAAGCAAAAGAAGGGAAAGGATGCGTGGGTACCCTGAAAATAACCACATTAAATATTACCCCGTACAGTTCGGCATCTTTAGATTTGTTCTGGCACAGACCACTGGATATTCGAAAAAGAAAAGTTCTATAAACAATTTCAAAGGTGTGAAGTGTGTAAACTTTAAGTATGTGTGCTTCTGAAGTAACTATCGTGTTGTGTATGATCCTTCATAATAATAAAAGAATTGACTCTTTGTTTTACTTGATGTGCGCATTTTATATTGTGTTATAAATATGAAACTTAATAAATGTAGGTTGAACAAAGTGGTTGTTTCCTTGCCTACAAACCCCAACATTTCAGATGGCTTGGTGGTGAGAGAATAGGTGGGTTAGCTCTACTGTAAACGGGCCATTACAAATGATGGTGAGGACCAAACTATGGCAGGTTTTGGATTCTGTTTGTTCGACTTTAACTTAATCACATCATTTTACACGCGGCCTTGTGGTACTTGGAGAAGATTTTATGTATTATGTACAATAGTTAAATGTGATCTAACCACATATAACTATAATCGTACATGCAATTAATTTAAAGCTCACCGAGCTTCCGCGCTATTAACTCCGACTGTGTGGGCAAAATGATTATCTGTCCAGTCCAACTTATCAAGCTAATATATTAAATTTCCTGTGAATATATTGAGTACACTGTACTGTATGTAATGGGCAATTACACATTTTATTTTGGTCAATACTGTATTTCAGAAGAAACTAACTGGCTGCTTGACTGTTAATGAAAGCATCGAAAGCATGAAATTTCGAACAAAGGTTCCTCAAACAACAAAATAGTTTTGGTAAATTAATAAGTCATTTTGAAAAGTATGATAAGGGGAAAAGGTTTGTTTTTTATTTTATTTATTGGGTTCAACGTTTCTTTACTCTTTAAGGAATGCATAATACAGAAATAACAACATTAGTACACTATTGTATTTTAACAAACATTTATGCATGTCATGTGTGAAGTTATTATGATTATTATGGTTTAGCAAGTATATACTTTGCGTTTCAAATTTGTTTGGGAAAGGAATACTATTATTAGAAGGAAACGGCAAGTATAAAAAATTGGACACTATTATTTGTTTCCTCTATCCAAAACACTCACCCGTAACATTGCGTACAGTAAGAATAGAAAAACGTAAATATCGATTTCGTCGTCGTTTTCTGTTTTTTAGCAAAACAGATCTCGAGAGTCGCTCGTAAATTTGAATTTAAATCCAGGCGAGTGTTTGGGTGTTTGTTAATGTTTGGCGTCGATTCTACATAAACAATTTCAACGAAGTTTGGCAAAGATTCTGGTAATTATTTCGGAATGTAAATCGGAGGAAACTAGTTTTTGGTGATAAACTGAATTTCATAAAGGGTTAATGAATATAAAGACTACATTAGTATTCTTAAAAAAAGTTATATCAATGAAATATATAATTCACGTTTTCGATGACACAAATTAAAATGTTTGTTATACGTTTTGATTTATGAACTGGCTAAACAAATTTGTTAAAAAAACATACTAGAAACCAGGGTTTATCCTAATTCTCAAGCACTGTTCATTAATATGCCCCCTCCTCTTCAGAATTTGGCAAGGTAGAAAGTTCCAAGTCAACATTAGGTAAACAATATAAATCAAGAAAAATATCGTAACTTTTTCGTTCTGGGAATACCTATGTGAAATTAGTTTTTGTTAGTTCCAGCTATTCTTACCACTTTAACTTATTATTACTATACCTTTCCTACTTCTCTCATTTCTCTAAGATACTCATAGAATACTTACATATATTCAACGATTAAGAGAACGAAAAGTTTTAGATATATCAATGTTCCTATACGAGACGATACAGATCTAAATTTAAATAAATGTAGAGAGATAATGATGCTGATTTTTAATATTAGTGTTCTCAATTCCGGGTAGCTTTAATTTGCCGAACAACTTAACAACACTTTCGGAAGTACAAAGGGAGCTTCCGAAGCTAGAAGTTTTTTAGCTAGACTACAAACAATCCAATTTTATCAACAAAATACCTAAATGTAGTTGGCACAAGTAATAAAAACACAAAATGATGACAGACAGCCGAATTTCTCGGCCGCTCTTTGTTCTAAGGGTGAATTTTCCTAAAATTACACGCTGTCAAAACAATATAAATAGCTACTATACCTCAACTGTCAGTTTCATTATGTACTTCTTGTCTACTTTGTGCCTCATTCATATCAAGTCATACGTTATTTCTTAGGATATAAATTCTGTATGATATTTTGTTTACAAACAATTTCTATTTAATGGATATTTTCAGTATTGTAGACAAAGCGGAGTGAGATAACTATTTCAATAACCAACTTTAGCACGTTCCACCTTTTAATTAACTCTTGTTAAACGAAGTTATAATAGAAATATGCTTGATAATTAAACGGGATAGCCGTTGTGTTAACGCTGTGAATAGAAAAATATTTGGGGGCTACCGTGAGGTACATTAAGACTCCTTACTACAGAAGAGAGTAACAAGAATTCTACATAGATATCGGAAGATTAGATTATTTTATTTACACCACCAAGTGCGGTCGTAAACTCATGTCTCATCACCAGTAACAATGCATTTTACGAATGCAGAGTCGAAATTGACTCGTTCTAGCGCATGTCTTCATCAACTTTTATGCGATTAAGTTTTTCAAGAAAATTCAGATCTTTCGGGACTAGTCGAGCGGCAACGTATTTCATGCTCAAGCGATCGTTTAAGATGGTACGAATCGAAAGTTCAGCAGCGATCTCTCAAACTTGAATGAGGATTTTCAGTCAGAATTTCCTTCACTTTAGCGATGTTAACTTCAGTTGAAGCCGTTGATGGCCGACCAGAGCGAGGCAAATCTTGCAACAAATCTCGACCGCTTTTGAATGCACTGTACTACTCATATGCACGAGTGTTTGATAAAGTCGATACACCGTATGCTTTCTGAAACTTTTCAGCGACTCTGAACATGAAATTCCATTTGCAGTACAAAATTTGAGGCGAACTCTTTGTTCGATGTTTTTATCTATTATAAAAATCGCAAAACACTCTTGAGATGAGCTTACAAAAACGAGTACTGAAGACAAACTAAATGACAGATATTGCTCAAACTTTGCGCCAATATAGAAAACAGTTGTGCCGACTTATCCACAAAAAGAATTATGTATTTGAATTGAATTTGGCATTAGAATTAAATTTTCAATTCCCCATACTTTTTTGGCAGAATGTAAACGACACCAGTGTGATCGTCTTTAAGAAACGTGTGACAAATTGTAAACATAAATAACCAAAAAATATTTTAAACCTGAGTCATATCACATGAGAAGGATTTATACAAATTATTTAAAATATAATATAAAATTCGGTTTATAAACAATCTAGGTATTGCAGAAAGGTGTTGTCATTATGTAAGTTATCTATTTGTAACTATACATCTATTTATAACTATACGTTAGTCTAACTGCCTAACCTGGAGCCAACTGGAGCCTAAACTCGATATTATTATAATTTTTTTCTGAAACTAAAGCAATTATTTTTTTCGCAACGTGCTTTTCACGCCCTATTATACGATTAAACCCTTCATAATTTATCTCACGTGTGTTTATACTTCTCCACAAGCTATTATTTGTTGTTTTGTTTATCGTGTGGAAACCCCTACAAGTCATTACCTCACCGGACCTAACGGTGACGTGGTATGTCGGATTCGAACAGACTATACCACACGGTGTTCCGCCACAAGTGGGTCTATTGCAGGGTAACCGGATATTTCTCTAGAAGGAAGCCTCCCAGAACCCCTGCAGACATTGGAAGTCTGATCAGCAGGCGAGTACATCGTGGAGGCCTTAACCCCCTCCAGATAAAAGAGGTACGCGCGGAACAGGTCGCACCACCGTCTCAGGCCTGCTTCTGCAAAGGTAATGGGCAGGCCCACCCGCTGCCCGTAGGCTACCGCTCATGGAGGTCGAAAATCATTCTGCGCTCTTCGGCGCCTGGTTCATCTTCTGCAGAATGGGAGAACGCTTCCCCTCTCCCGTTCCCGTTCCGTCGCCTCTCTATTTTGCCATATTCACCATGACAGCAAGGTGAATATGGCTCATTTCTAAATTATACATAATTATAACATACTATTTCTATTATATGTACTTACTTAAGGTAAGTAAGGGAGAACTTCATTTTATAACACTCACTGCTCGGGAGCAGTTGTTGAAACGTTATTAGTAGAGACAATACCCATCTTTTTATTGCCTTGGGAAAGTTTTATATTTGATAGCATAAACCTTCAATATATTATAATCCATTACAGTTAGTACATGTGAACACGTGGATCCGTGGACAGCGCTACCCAACCACTTAATGTAATCTCTTAGACCCTCTAACAACACCCACGAAACGTAATGACTTCTATATTTAGCCGTGACGACATCTCGTTATTTTAACCTACTGTAATTAATTATAGCTGAAGGATTCTTTTTGTATAAATAAAGTTATATTAAGCGTTAAGGAAGCCACAGGTGTTTCGAAATGTTCTAAGTTTCAACTCGCCTACTTTACTATGTAATTAATACCTACAATCCTACATACCATTAAATTGGTGATGTCGATGGTGATCAAACGTTTACGAGCTCTTTTACCTTCTACAATTCTCTATACTTTGTCTCATCACATGTTATGTCGAACACTCTAGCAGTACTATATTTGGCCAGATATCCGGATCTGGCTTCAAAGTTGACCGGATAATAAAAAAAATTGATTCGGTTGTAAAATATTTTTTACCAATCAATTTTATTTTCATAAATACAATTTATCTCTTCTTAATATAAAAGTTCTTGTAATGTTACATATAGGGAAAAGGTAGGTAGGTGTATGCACCTACCCGTGGTACTGATATTTAAAAGCTTCACGCAGTTCACCTTAAGGTGAAGTACACCCCTGATGGTAGCGGGAACAGTATGGCAGTGTTCAACACTGTAAGAACATATCACTACATATTATAAAACAAAGTCCCCCGCCGCGTCTGTCTGTCTGTCTGTCTGTTCGCGATAAACGGAAAAACTACAGAACGGATTTTCATGCGGTTTTAACCAATGGATAGAGTGATTCAAGAGGAAGGTTTATATGTAGTATACATGCATATTATTGTAGAGAAAAGTCGAGAAATTCCAAGATTTGTAATGTCATGTCGTAACAAACATATTTTTGTGCGCTTACATTGCAAACGCTGGGTAAACCTTACGAGATAGATCGTGTGATCGATGCGTTTCATGTAGATCAAAATTGCCCTTTACCGTATATTATTAAAATGAATATCTTAGAAGATATCAGAGATTTAAAAAGCGGGGGTAGAGCGGCTGGCGGGGCCGGACCGCTTTTGATTATTCTTTTTTGTTAGATAGGGTACCTCAAGGGTCCCATGTCAGGGAAGTCAGGATCTGATGATGGGATCCTGATAAAATTGAGAGAAACCCTCGAAAATTGTAGGAACGAATAGTGTTTCTGTTTACTTTTCATTACTTTATGAGGTTTTTGCATTTAGAATCATCATAATATCATGTAGCTGAGCTAATGATGAAAAAAAATCATATTATAAAAATCTTCACTACATATCACTACATATTATAAAACAAAGTCCCCCACCGCGTCTGTCTGTCTGTTCGCGATAAATTGAAAAACTACTGAACGGATTTTTATGCGGTTTTCACTAATAGACAGAGGAAAGTTTAAGTGTATAATTTGTACCTGTGCAAAGCCGGGGCGGGTTGCTAGTAAGTAAAATAAAATATAACATTTATAGAGATGCTAGGCTGTATCTCGATGACGGCGTCACCTACCGGCTACAAATAATATTTAAGACTCGTACCGGTGACTCTTTAAGTACAAAAATATCATAAAATTGGTCAAGCTTTTAAGAAGAACATGAATTACGAGCAGAAGCACGCTAGAACTTTATATTTAAAAAGTAGCTGTGCCCGCTAAATCACTTATTGTGTAGCACCTCTTCCTGAAAGGGGGGAATCCTCCAGGCAGACTGTTTTATAAAGTATAGGCGGTAAAACAACCTGGAGTGTACAAAAAAATATTGCCTTACATCGCCTGTAATGAGTGGACCGTCGGTAGTGCGCTTTTATGCCTCCATTGATCCACCCCGCGCCAGCCCGCGGGAGGCAAGCGGGCTCCGTGTACTAACTGGTTGATATTCAGACCCACCCTTCACAGGAGATTCTGCTGCAGGTAGAGGACATAAAACCCGTCTTATCCACCCGCGCCTACTGTTAGAGTAGACACGTGAGCATGCCTGGAAGTTTTCGTACGGGATTCACTTCACCACATTCGCAATACATTTGGGCGCGAAAAAACAACTGTGGCGTCCTAATGCCTTGATTAATCCGACTATTTGGGACACTCGCTGTAGTTAGTAAGTCAGTGCCGCTTCTTTGAAAGTATGGGCCCTTAGGGCCGTCATGAACATGTCATTGGTATACCTAACAGATTACTCCCAGCCAATACTAAGGTCCACCCCCGCTAGAAATAAATGTTTAGCTCTGAGCTTTGTTTATAGTCACGGGGTAACATAAGATTTCACACTAATGGAACCGAACGGAAAATGAAAGGTCTAGAAATGTAAAAGAACTTCACCGGCTATCTTTCAATATTTCAGCTTAGATGTAATTTTGTTGGAAAGTGTGCTGTGTGAGATCTTCTTGTTTTATAACTGTTCTATAATCTATTTATAAATATGTGAATATTCCTTACAACCACCTGAAAACATATTTGTGAATTTAATGCTGGCGCTTGGTGGCTGCGAGGGGGCAAAATAGGTCGTTGGCATAGCTAAGAACCGGCTACCGGTTACTCTGGGATCGCCAAACAATATATAAACCTTACTGTTTCCACAATTACCACAGAAAACCACAGTAATGCCTCCCATCGGTCGGTCATATTGCCCTGTACGCTCATGCCTCATGCTCTGGGTTTTAGACTTGCGTGATGGTGCGAGGTACTCTCAGTCAGTTAACCTCGCTTCGCGTTTTTCAACACTTTCTTGAGAGCGCAAAGTCTCTCCAAATACCCTAGATATCCTTGCTTTTTGATCAGCAGATAACCACGCTTTGCGTTTCCCTACGCTTCCCTAAGATTGAAAACCTGCCATAACGGAACAAATTTATTATTTTGTAACCGCATACATAAAATTTTATAATCGCTAAGAGAAAACACAGGTACGTCAAGTTAAGGAAATAAATGCGCAAAGGTTATTATTTTGCGGAGAATTTTAACACCGCAGTTCAAACAATTATATAGATGACAGAACTGGCGCAGCAATGCTCAAAATATTAGCGGAATCCCAATCTCTCATATTTATTTCATATTCCTGACGCTAATAGCTTCTATATTACGTGATAAGTGGTGATCGTTGACATCATAAAATGCGCAATAACCGAAACAACTAGCGAGGTATTTAATAGTACAACAAAGGACCATGACATGTACTAAAATAATCTACGTCTAGCAAATTAATTTTGTTTCTTTTTATTACTTTTTAAAAATATTTTATTCTAGTCTATGCATAAACTATAAACTTGTCCACACAGGCGTAGATCGAAATCATTCCGATATTCCACCTCTGTTTACATTAGGAATATTAAATCGAATTAGTATTCTCCCCTCGTCTCGCACGGACAAAATAGATAAGGCAGTAGCATCTTTAAATATTTTATTAGATTCTTTTATGTCACATTTGAAATGGACGTTTACGTACCTTCTTTACGAGGCTCTACAGTAATTACTAGGTATAAAAAACTCACGCTCAAAGCAAAACTATGCTGTAAATCTTTGGATTTATTACAAACATTTTTATATCAATGTTATCTTATCGTATGTATTCTTAAACTTTGTTTCCTTTGCACTAATACGAGCGTAAGCGTTTACCGACCTATTAACACCACTCGCGAATTAATTAATCTTTATGTATACTGTACAACTATTAAAATATATAATATTTATTCACGCTTGAACTAAACGGGAATTCAATACTTTACATAAATGGAGAATCTGTTTTACATGAATGCCATGTGCCACAAATTGTTTTGCATACGTACACTGTTTCAGTTAACCTTTTCCGTGTAGCTACTCACATTTGAAACGAATGAATAATTTGATGAATTTCTTTTTAAACTGTAATTAGTTCAAATTTTTTCCTGAAAAGTAATGGAATTAAATTCATGTGTTGATGTAAATCATACTTTGCCTTTCTAAAAATACTCCCATACACCTTAATCAATGTTTTAAGCACAAAATTTAAGATTGTATTTGCAAAGAAAAATATAATGTACACAAGCATTTCAATAGTTTTTTATTTAAATAGTTTCATCCCAATATATATTTTTTGTAAATAACAAGATGAAACATGCACCAGACTTTAAGTTAGATCTTCAGCAATACAAATCTGAAAACCGCATCCAAATTCGTGCCGTAGTTTTTGCGTGGTACAAACATACAGAAGACAGACAAACAAACAAAAGTAAAAAAAAACTGTTTTGGCTTTTATTGCTCCTATAATTATGTTATGTTATTTTTTCTTAATTATCTCCATTTAACATTATATTATAATGTATAAATGTTGCCGGCAATCTGTATAATACCTAGGCATTCTATAGTATGCCTACAACGTTCAAATAAAGTATTAAATATAATTTATTCTAGACTAGAAATTCTATACACTACCGAAAAATACAATCTCTGGGAAGAAGTAAGGGACAATGCTGTTTGCAATTACATTTAATTTGTTAATTTGTTAAATGTAATTGCAAACAGCATTGTGATACTCAAAGATTTTTTTATGCATTCAAAACTCATAATAATTATAGTGCTGTGTGTACTATAACTACTACCACTAAAACGTATAATATTTATTCGCGCTTAAACTAAACAGGAATTCAATACTTTACATAAATGAAGAATTTATTTTGCATAAATGCCATGTGCCACATTGTTTTGCATAGGTACACTATTTCAGTTAACCTTTTCTGTGTAGCTACCTACATTTGAAATGAATGAATAATTTGATGAATTTCGTTTTAAACTCTAATTCATTTCATATTTTTTTCCTAAAGTAACAGAATTAAATTCATATGAGTTGATGTAACGATACCAAGTCTCGCAAGGGAATGAGTGTTGTTCGACCGCGGAATGCGATTTCATTGGTGCGGCAATTATCGCCTCTAGCCGCCGCCCGCCGACCTGATCGTCGCGCGGCACCGGAGTCGCACCTTTGCCTATTCGCTTCAGCTTATGACTTAATAAGCGAAGAAATGTCCCGGTTTACACACTTAGGCTACCGAGCCGTTGCATATAGTACTATGTTCCTTTACAAAATAAACCATTCTCATTGTTAGTAGTTAGAAGTTTGTTATGTTAGCGTGGCATTGTGTTTATATATAAATTAACTTATAGTTTAGGAAAAATTCAACTTCAAAGTCGGGGTTTTTGTAAGTATTGAATCACTGAAACTTGTTACTTAAAAACTCAACACATATCACTACATATTATGAAACAAAGTCCCCGCCGCCTCTGTCTGTCTGTCTGTTCGCGAAAAACTAAAAAAATACCGAACGGATTTTCATGCGGTTTTCACTAATAGACAGAGTGAATCATGAGGAAGGTTTAGGTGTATAATTTGTTAAGATTTTGTGTAAATTGATTGAAATATGTTGATGATTGTTGAAGATGATCTTTTACGTGGGAGAGCCATATGGGCCGGCTCGACTCCGCTCGATACCACGGCCTCACAGAAAACCGGTTGTGAAACAATGCTGGCATTGCTTTTCGCCGCGTGAGTGAGGTTAACGGAGGCCTTAACCCTGCCCTCTCTCCTATTCCCGTCCTTCCCCTCTCCTCCCTCTCCTCCCCTCTAATCCCCCTCTCCTGTCTTCCCGCTCTTCCCCTATTCCTACCTTAAAGGGCGGCAACGCACTTGTGACTCTTGAGTTACAGGTGCCCATGGGCGGCGGTAGTCATTCCCCATCAGGTGACCCGTCTGCTCGTTTGTCCCATATACCATAAAAAAAAAAGATGTCTCTGCTACGTCTGCGAAGCCGGGACGGGTTGCCAGTTTTTTATAATAATACACGTAAAAGTGCGATGAAACAAGAAATAATGTGTTGAAAGAGTTTAACAATGAAGAAAAACTAATATCGTCAAAATCGTGCAGTGCGTAGCAACTAGCTACGTGGTGTGCGGTCTCTACTCACCGTTGCCAATATCCGTAGTTACTTACACCCGTAGAAGAATAAAATACTTCCTTTAAATACATATTATAGGAGCAAAGCAAACTAAAAATATGGTTGAAGTCGACTAATGAAAAAACAATTTAATATTTGCCGAATCTGTGTAAGTTCTAACATATTGAAAATACATCACTTTTACCCCCGTTAAGTTTTATGGTTGAATTTATTATTTAGAATTTAGTATATACATTAGTGTAGGAGTAAGTTAGGCTAACAAGTTTATTTTTCACTTTTCAGTTCCTTTCTTGTTTCGTCGGTTAAATTTTTTGTTAAAAGTATTTATTCTAGGATTGATTTAATAATATAATTAAAAAAAAATCTAAGGAGAATCTAAGTAGTAACATAGGTAACAACAAATTAACGATTTGTCGGATTTTTTTCTTTACTTGCGCTGTGAGACTTTATTTCTCGCCAAATTTCATGTTTCTTTGTCTATGGGAAGTACTAGAGAACTTAGAATTATTGCAAACTGTTAAAATAGGTAAATGATAAATGAATTTATTTTGCAAATAGGTCGTTTTAGACCCTTTTACACTTCGATTACTTCTTTAAAGCCAGATAGTGGCAGTATTTCCTATGACTAGCCTTGAGAAGAAACGCCGAAAGAAACTCAAGGATCCAAGTCATGTAGGCGTCGTGTCTTCATACAAGAGAACCATTTTGGTTTTGAGCTGACCAGTCACGACACACAGTAGACTAGATAAGTCGGTAATCACGGAACTCAACCACATCTTAGGGAGCTCCACGACTCCAACCGGTCTGCCACTGCAGTCAGACAAATGTCTGACTGCTGTGGCAGAATTGAGTTTGAGTATTTTATTGGCCTTCCCAAATGGGAAGGCCAATAAAATACTCAAAACTTCCAGACTGTTGAAAAAATTGCGCTAGAAAATGCTATCCCAAATGACACTTTCATTCACAATCATAATATTATTATGAACAAATATACAAAATATTAAATAAAAATTAATAACATGTCAAATATTAAAAATAAAAGAATATAGACTACTGTATTATAGATACATGTCAAAAATAGAATATTAATAATAAAAATAATAAGTCTAGATAGTATACATCATCATCCTCCGCACCTTTTCATAACTAAGTTGGAGTCGGCTTTCAGTCTAACTACGATACTGCCGAACTTTGATATTTTACTGCCATGCGAATGCCATCAGACCTCCACAACCCAAGTCGAAGTTCTGTAGTTAGACCAGGTTGTTGTTTTTAGGGCTCCAACTACCCGTAACGAATGCCACAGATGTTTCTATTTCACCTGGGACGGAGGGGTCTCAATGTGTTAAGAATGGTCACCCATCCTAGACTGACCTGGCTAGCATTACTTAACTTTGTAATGTGCTAACCTACTCGGTTACTATTTAGCCACGAGCCCCTCAGTCTAGATAGTATACATAATGTCAAAAATACAACTATGCGAAGAAATTAGAGCAACTTAATCCCAAGCATTTTCATCAAGCACATAGTCTACAACAGTGTAGTATGCCTTACATTTTTTTTTTTGTTTCATTAAACTTTTAAATTTGTTTAAGCTCAGATTTTATATGTTGCTTGGTATTCTGTTGTAGAAGCGTATACTTTGGCATCTAGACACACAGACAGACAGACAACGAACTGATCCTATAAGGGTTCTTTTTTTCTTTATGAGGAACGGAATCCTAAAATGTTTGAGTAGACTTTATATTCTCCTATATTTATTAAGTAAAACTATTTAAAATCTCTTCTTAGAGATTCTGTAAAATCCCATTCCGCAATATTAGTGTTTATTATTTTTACTGAAACGTTTTACAAGTGGCAGTTTTGCGAATAATTATATAATTTATAGGTGGCAGTACTGGTGTATGGTTAAGATTTTGTTGTTATGTACTTTTCATTAATCACAATTCACGGTCGGGTGCCACCCCTAAACGGGTGTCATCCAATGTAGGCCGCCACCGCCGCCCTCTCTAGCTACGCCACTGATTAGAAGGCTTATAGAATAGTTACCACTGAAGCTTTGTTGGTGCTGACGGGTGTACTTCTGATCGATCTCAAACGTATGTCATCAACGCCGGCCCATGTTATTTTTTAATTGCACGAGATCGCGATACACTCACAAAATTTATTTAACAATTGTCTGACGTCTATTGGTATAGGGCTCTGTTTGTAACTAAACTCATAGGCGGTCCATAAGGCCGACTAGTTGATCCAGCAAAGCTCCTTCCTGTGCTTCTGCACAGAAGACTCCTGGGGCGTTAACAGGCTTCTAGGAGCGAACTCGCAACCGCGAGGATATTTGCCCACTGTGTGGCCACTCCCTCGCACTTCAGGATAACGTGGGCGGCCGTTTCCCTCCGCGTTGGGACATTCTTTGCATAGAGGACTGTCTGTCACATTGATGGTGATGCCGATTTAGGGCCCAGGTGGTCCATAATGGTTTCAACAACTGACCTGATGAAGAGTCGGTTGAGACTGAGCAATCTATAAGTTAAGTGAGACCTCCGTAAGCACCAGTTTAGACTGCCTGGAGCTAGGTATGTCGCGGCCCAGCTACCGTTGAATATATAAAAATAAATAGTTAATACCGTGTAACAAATAGATAAACCGCTATCTGTTCAATGGTGCTGTTGTGATCAACAATATCTATGTAATTTAATAGATGTGATACAGTTTTGTTAATGTCCACGAACAGTGTGATATACTTAGGTAGTTAAAATACCTATCTGACCACAACAGTGTTTTCATTTACATATTTTATTTATTGTTCTAGATAGGGTGGGCTCGAGATTAAAGTCGGCAGCAGAGTGTGGTGATGGAGGTGGTAATACTAAAAGCGAGAGCCCAACTGAATCGTCTCGTGTCATCCGGTGAGAGGCGCGCGGAGAGCAGCGAGCGCGAGCCCCGAGCGGAGGGCGGTGGCCG